>JARHVA010000719.1:225000-240000 GCA_037957365.1 Torreya grandis | reverse complement strand
TGTAGTTACATAAGTGGAAAAACCATACTAGTAACATTGGATGAAGCACCATCACTATTTGGTCTACCCTACCTCACCACTACTTTCACATCCCCAACATCATGTAAATATTTGATATTCACATCGAAAAACTACCACACAAGTGACATTGTTTATGTATGAAGTGTGGCCAATTTATCTTCTCTTACACAAATATTAATAGACATTTGGTCACACATAATTTACTGTCATCAATAATTGGGGAAGAATTAAAGGTTATCTCTTATTTCCTTCGAGAATAGATGATATACACATATTTAAAACATGCATTGATTATATCATAACAAACAAGTATAATCAAATCTACACACTCTCTCTAGTCTTCACACCTTCTCAATGCATCTAAATCCACATTTTGGATTATTCTACACTTTTCAGTGACAAATATGTCACCAAAGTAAAAACATGACCAAATGGTCATACACACAATACACACTCTAATCTATTTCTCAGATTAATCACCAAGCTCACACAAACATTAACTATTCTTCACTCATCATCAACTTCTAAGATCACTATTTGAACAAAAAAATATGAACTATAGGTCATACACACATTCCTAAATCTACTATGATCATCACCCCAACCTATGGGCATAATCACTCTCTTATCTTCTTCATTTCAATGAATACTCCTCACACATAAGCCTAGAAACCATCTCCTTTGGTTTCTCTATATATACATTCTTCATGATAAACAACTTCTTGGTCAGACATTAGAATTTTCTTAACCCTTAAGGATTCTATTACACCAAGACATGGCTCAAAAAAAATTTCATATGTCGGCCATAGCATCCATGTGTTACCCTTAAGCATCTACACCTTTTAATTAGGCCTTTGTATCTCTTATAAGTCTCATGGAGACCTATTAACCCGTTTGTTAATTCATATATCAAAAAAATAACACTTAAAAATACATGGGTCCACTCCCTATGTCCCCTTAAACATCTTTAAATGATCTTAGTTATCTTTACTCACAACTGCATGTGCACAATCAACTCAAACACTGACCTAATACATAAGAACATCATGAATGAACACAATCAACTTATTAAGCATTTTTAATACTCATGTTAGATTTATCACACCTCCAAAATACATACATATCATCTTCATAGTGTCTAAAACACACTCTAATAAATAAGACAACATGAAACATCAAAACAACATCAACACAAGCTCAAATATCATTTTTAGGTCACTTGCAAAACATGGCCAAATACACAGTCAACTTTGAGGCTCAATATATTTGAATGTAAAAACATTCAAACCATAAAAATAGGTTTTATATGTGCCTTTGAGTATTATACAACTTTTCTTTTTACAACACCATTAAATTTATCCTAGATCAAAAGTTATAGCCAAAATATAGAGCACTAGTTTTTCACTTTGTAAATTTGAATATTCAAATTCAAAAGGTCATAGTTAAACATCGAGCACATTAACTTCATCTTATTACCTCCTAGAAATTTGGTGAAAAAAAGATCCATTGATCTCATTGAAATAGCTCAGTCTTTAACATTGTTAAAAACTATCACCTTGACAACTTTGACTCGATACACACTGTTAGATCAATCTGTATGAACTCCCGCTCACCATTAAATCTTTATCCTTTACCTTTATTAGTGTTAAACATCATGCACTTATTATCATATAGTTACTTTTTGACATCTTGGAGAAAACATGATCTTTTTATCTCTTTGAGAGTTGCTCTAACTTTACCTTGTGTAAAATTGAATAAGTAAAGGAACCACTGTAATATGCTTAGAAGGCCAACTTTGGACAAATATATCTTTTGCTATGCTCAAATGCATGTTCTAAAATTTTCACCATATGATATTAATTCATATGGGATTCCAAGCATGTGAAAAAATAATCTTTAAACCTTATTTCATGAAAGATATAACTCCATTAATCTACTCACTCAGATTTTTCTACCACAAAGCCAATTATTTTAAGAACTGCCTGGAAGGCCAACTTTTCACGTGCATATATTTTGATATGCTTCATCTCATGAATTTAAATTTAGTGTATATTAAATAGGAATAAAAATTACCAAACCCATATTATCATTTTCTCCTAACACCTTCACGCGTGTGAAATATAACAACATCAAAATGCCTACTCAACTTTTCTTTCCATATTGAAAATTTGGCTAAGTATAAGAAAACACTGTCAAACTACTTGGGAGCCCAAATTTGCACTTGCATATCTTATGTTGTGTTTCATTACATGAAATAAAATATAGTGCATATTAAATAGGTAAAATTTTTATTATAACCATATGACCAACTCTCCCTGACTCATGCACACATGCAAAAGATGATGTCAAAATATTTCTTACTTAAAATTTCTGCCATTAGACCCAAAATGTCTAGATGAAAACAATGATCAACTAGATGAAATAAAATCATGCACACAAGCACCTAAATCATTCTTGAATTCTTATAGGACCCATTTCACATGATCAATACTTTAAAATCATCCCTAGTCATCTCTAAATAAACAAACTCTGAAGATCAACCAAGTGAACTTCAAACATACTATGATAAACATATCACACACTTTGCAATTTTTATTTAGAATATCAAGGAACTTCATACACTCCCATAGACACCTTCATGACATCATCATGACATTATTGAAAACTCTCAAATAGGAGGGAAATTATTTAAACATTTTAAATTCCCTCGATGGTAAAATAACCCCATATCACACTATAAAAGACATCATGGATGATGCCAAGATACATTTGAGGGGCATGGCAAAAGTTAAAATTGTGCACACATATTATGAAGGAAATGGGGTGGTGGATCTACTTTCCAACATAGGATTAAAAATACACCTTTTAATTAGCTGGCATGAAAGAGGCCATGTCCCCAATAATGTCCTAATGGTCATATGGGATGAAAGTACAACATGCTAAATGGGTTATCATGCCATCACATGCATGAAATATTACTATAAAGAGAAGGAATTTAATAATTATGAACCACCATTATGAAGGATTGAGGTGTTTTAGTTGCTAAAGGATAAAGGTAGTAGGTATCCCAATCCTATTTTGTATAGATCAAACTTATCTTTTACAAAACCATCTATCCATTTGTCTCAGATCTACTATCACTACTCTAATTAGGGAATATAGAGAGTGATTAGAGCCTATATCATGTTCTAAGTTTCATGGATAGAATAAGGTATCAAAAATTTTAAGGTGGGGGTGGAGGGGTCCACAATGTTAATGGTGTGAATTATAGAGCATAATGTCTATGTTGCTCGAGACTTCATCATTGGATGGAATAAAAATATAGTGGTGATGTAGGGAATTAAGATTACAGTCATAAAGGACTTCATAGGGGAGGCCATTGGCATGAATTGTGAAGGGGAAAAGACCTAAAAAATTAGACCAAGAAGTATGAACTCCTGCAAAATTTCTTCCATATAAATGAGTTTGTGAAAATACATAATAAGGGTTTCCCTCATGTAGATCTCCTATGACATTGGCTGGAGATATTACTCCAGGTGATGAGATACATGACCTTGGAGGGTAAGTATACCTTAATATTTTCTCATCATTTTTTGTTATTAAACCACTTTCTAGGTTATAAGATCAACTTTTCATTTTACCTACTAAATTCATTAAAATGAACATCCCTTTCCCACTAAGTCAATGAGTCCAACACCATTATGCATCAATGACTTATACCACTGATAGTTAAGCATGGTCAAAATTTTCAAGGGAGGGATGTCCCCCTAGGGGTCCTTCACTGAGGAGGACTCTCTAGAGGAATATATAGAGAAGGACCCCACCTGGAGGTCCTACCACCCATTTGTTAGTACTCCCCAAGCCTGCCTATCTAAATTTTTTGCTGAAGACCTTTTGTTTATGTTTTTTGTTCCCAAGACCAAGCCAATATTCTTAGATGATGGAACTTCCATGGAGGCCATTAAGAAGGGAAAACTCCTTATATTTAATGAGCTAAAAAACAACAAGGAACATCTTAACAACTTCAACAATAGGGCGCAAGAAGCCGGTCTAACCCTTGATATCCTTATCTAATAATAGAATGCCCTGTAAAGGAAAGCATAGTCAACTATTTAGTCATTTGTCCAATCCACTAAGCTAAACCATACCCCAATTAAGTAGTCAATAAAGGTTATGGAGACCCCCCACTTGACATCTCTAACTTGACCCTTAATAAGAAAACACCCCTGTAGGTTTGGGGCTAGAAAAGGCTATGCATGATCCTCCTAGGTGATGGTGTAGAAGGTTCTAACAATAGGACGCAGGCAAAAATATACAAGATCAAGTGGGGAGTAGAGAATATATTTGAGGAGATATAAACATCATAGGGCCCCCCTCTTGATCTTTTTTCTATAATTTTTTTCTCATTGCTTTTGTTACTCTATAGTTAGCTTTTTTTATTTTTGTTGTTCGACCATGGTTGGCCTGTTACATTTTTTGTATAATTATTTTATGGTTCATATATCCTTTTAAAACTAATTTATTTACTTGATCAAATAAAATAATAATACTAATAAGATAACATCATATCTTGAGGTAATGTTGTAGTATTCACATAAATACATGTCCTCATTTTCACAATCAAGTGAATGTCTTACTCTGAGTCATACCAACCATGGATACTTAGAAAATCATAAGATGAATACATGGATATAATATATATCCAATCTCAAAATTTTCATAATCCATATAAACATACTAGTATAACAAGGAAATATATAAATATTATATCTGTATGAAATTAATCCCAACTCATCATAACATATCAGTAATAGTAATGTGATAATCATGTCTAAGACTGAAATATGCATCAATATTGGTACATGATGATTTCAATAAAATACAATACAAGAAATAGAATGATCATAACATAATATAAACTAAGAAATCAAGTGGAGGTTGAAGTTGGTATGACAACATTTTTCACCTACACATTTGTTGCACAAATCAAAATGTTTAGGAAAATTAATAGTAAAAATGATATAACATTTTGTTCATGGGAAATGTCTTATAAATTATGAGAATATAGCATGTTCGTATAAATAATATAAAAAAGAACACTTGTTCTTAAACTCATGATGAATCAAATCTCTATCTCCTATTCATACCCATCATGGGTATATATTAGGGTATATGTTGCATACAATGTTATAAATTTATATCCAATCACATAAATACATGGCTCATTTAATCATATCATAAATAAATAGATTAATAAATTAACATTTTAATATCCATCTCATCCCAATACCCATGGAAATACATACAAAAATAAAATGGGTTAGTTGTAAAAATCATAATCTACATGTCATGGAAATATAATAAAATCACTCTCATCATAGCATCTCAGTAAGTGAAATAGGAAATACAACCTATAATGGTAATACCATCTAATCGATCTAACCTATATTAAATTGGGACTCAATTATCTATCTGTAACTAAAATAGGAAATAAAACTCATACCAAGATACCAATCTATTAGAGATAAAATTTATTCTACTAGGGAGTCCATTTGCATTTGGTAGGTGAAAAAAGAAATGTAACTTTTAGTATGAAATCCATCTACTAGATCTAACATGTTCTTTTGACCAAGGATTTTGATTTCTATCAATAAGTAAAATAGGAAACACAAATTGTAGTAGGATACTCATATACTAGAGCTAACATCTATTTTATTTAGGGACTAAATTTATTATCATTAGGTAAAATATGAAATAAAACTTGTAATAGGATACCCATCTACTAAAGATAACATTTATTATACCCAGGACTCCAACATAATATTCAAAAAGGTATTCAATATGTGGAATAAGGAATAAAACTCATATAAGTCTACTCATCTACTAAAGGAATGTATGCTCATCTCCTAAACAAGATAAACATTTTCTTAGAGGAAGATTTCAATATGTATATTAATCTTTGAAGAGCACAAGAAGAGAGTTATTAATGGCCCCATAACCATATACTCTCCTCTTACTCCTAAGATAAATAGTGCATCCATCTTGACCCTAAGTTACTCACAAGAATCATAATAGTAAACCTCATTTTAGAATCCATACATGTCATTAGAGTAGTGAAAAATAATATGCATAGATGTGATAGTGCAATATACCATAGGAGGCCTACATAAATCATCCAAAACTAACTCAATAGATCACATGGTTATTTCATATGGATCTAGATAACATATTAACATAATCTCATGTTCATCAATAATCTTTGTCAAATTACATGTAAATATGAATTAATATAACTATGTAAAGTAATCATAGTAAATTCACATAATTTCATGTCCATTTGGATATATATCTCAATCCTTGATAGTTATGACTAAAAATCGATCATATCAAAGTAATGAGAGAGAGAAAATAGGGATATATAATTCAATTTATAATATGCTCAAATAATGTTTTAATCATGAAATTAAGAATGTTTTTTGTAATAATCTCATCAAATGAATATAATTAGTGTGTATATATAAAATAATAAAAAAACTACCTCTTCATGTGAAACAATCATATCCAACACTCCATCAAGTCTAAGTTTTCAAGCACAATCATGTCTTCTAGGTTCTAAAATTTAAACCAAATAATACAGTAGAGTATAAAATCAATAGAATCTTTATTGAAGTATAAGCAACATTGACACCTAGATTAACCAAAAAAGAATAGACGACACTCATCCTCATTACACAAACTATTCAATAAATTATGTGTTGAATGAATTAGTATGCCATAACTAATCATTAGTACACATAGAGTGTGTAATTATATATTGGGTTTTTTTTCAATATTTGATCAAGCAAAAAGATAATAGTCATAACAAATACTAGCAATCATATCACCATTTAAGTAAATATGAATTTACATAAAAATAAAACCTTATTTCAATGTATTTCATGCATTAACATAGTGAACATAGAGAATATGGAATATAAATTATACTTTTAAAGTACCCTATAAAAATCCATGCTAATTAGTACTTGAAATATAACTCACAATCTTATACTATGCCTCCTAGAATAGGGAAATAGTACATAGAGAGTGTGTAATTCTATTTTAGAATTGTTTTCAATGGAGTATTTCAATAGAAGATTCATTGTAGTATAATGAACATTGATATCCAGATTAACCAAAAAAGAGTAGACTACTCTCATCCTAATTACACAAACTATTCAATAAATAATTCATTAAATGAATGATTATTCCCTAATTAATCATTAATTCATTCAAGTAGTCAACATAACACAACCAACTATACTACATAAAATAATCTCATCCTAATTACACAAACTATTAAATAAACTATTGAATGATTTGGGTTAGGGCATAATCATGCATTATGATACCCTATTGAATGGTTGTGCCCTTTTAATTTGTTAAATTGATATTATGCTTAACAAGGTTGGATATTCAATAATGCAAATAATACAATTCATTATAGGTAACTAGCTTCTATAGTAAAATGCCTCCCTAGGGTTTCTCATACGAATGAAATATGTGCTTATGGAACCAAGTAATGGTACATGATCTCTTACACATGTTTGAAAGGAATAGTGTAATGATAAATGAGAAATACAAAAGGGGGAAAGGTGATAACATAACTGGTATAGCATTTATTATTTTCAAACAATGTTCAACAAATGTTAACATTTAATTTTCCTTGACCCTTAGCATTTGGCATAACCATTATCATTTTACTTAACCATTTTGTTTGCCTTAACATGTCATCAATAAACATTATCCCAATCATTAGCATTGGACATTGACCAATTTGGTAGGCCCTACTGAAACATATGCCAGAAATATGAACATACAAGTTAGTTGAGGCACTTTGTGTTACAATATCTCTGTGAATGCTCAAATCCATTTCAAAAAAATATGTATGGTAAGATGATAATTGTTGTTGTATTTATGAATTGACCACCATCTTGAGGCTAACTATTTTATATGTAGGTGCCTTGAGTTTTTAATAGTGGTTATAAATACATCCATTGTTTCCCCTGACTATATAACACTACGTCAGTTTTGTATGGTTTTGTATATGTTACATCCACTACCACAACTATGAGTTTTTAATGTAGAATTTTCAATAAGAATGGATGATTCATGGTAGTGTTCACTATCCACTTTAGATAGGTTTCCCCTAAGCCAGAATCCATTGAGTATGTGTATCCAAAACTCATTAATTAATCTCATGAAAACTAAGTTTTAATCTAGTAGATCACACTCACATAATTTAATTTATATAAAAGATTTATTTTAAGTGTAGATGCATGATTATTTGGAAAAAATAGAAATTTCAAGGTCAAATTTAGTTTTTATAAAATTGGTTGATGAGCTGTGGGTGCAGATACTTCATGAATTTTTGTTAAGGGAGGAAAACCTACCTAATGGAATAGTGAATTCCACCATGAATCATGCATTTTTATTCAAAATTACACATCATAAACTCAAAATTGTGGCAGTAGATGTAACATTTATAAAACTGACATATTGTGCATATTTTCATGTCAAATAATGGATGTATTTATAATTAATGTTAAAAGCTTAGGTATCTACTATATCACCTGCATATACAATAGATAGCCTCAGAGATGGTGGTGGTTTCATAAATACCACAACCACTACCATCTTACAATACATGGGCATACCCTATATCAACTTCTTTCACTTCATGCCTCCTCTTTCTAAATTTAATTATACTTATAATTGTTATAAGATTATAATAGATTATTTGTATTTAAATCATCTTTAAGTGTTACTTCATGCTTATTTATATTTTTTTACAAGGGGGTGGTAGAGATAGAATGATACTACATCATGGAGTACATAGTCTATAATGACATTCATATCAAACACAATGACAATTTGAGGTTTGAAAACCTAACCAACTTATTTGAAGAGGAAGGTTAAAATAAAAAGTTTTTAATCAAAATCTATAGTAGAAAACTTAGTAACTAAAAGGATTTAGAAAATTTAAAAGATTAATAAGACAAACTTTATAACAAACAAATATGTTTGTTCAAAATAACTTTTAATACAACTCTTCATCCAATAAACTGCTTGGTCACATAGATCTTATTTAAAAAAATATTTCATTAATTTATTCTATCAATTATGTATATAAAAGATATTTGTTCAATTTACATAGAGCCAAATTTTCCACCCATGAATGCCTCCCAATTTTCACTTGCAAAGCTTGCTTAATATGAAAGACTTGATAATTAAGAAAAGAAGACCATGTGCATCTCTGACAAAATAAATCATACCAAATGATATGTTGTACTACTAGTCCAAATGTTTGTTCACTCAACACATATTTTCTCTAATGTCTATTCCATGCTTCCATCTCATGGAAAAAAAATCCAACAAGTTCAAATCAAAAAATGCATCATTAAGTCCAACGTTGATGATTTCAGTGCATTATTTGGATTTATCTATCGATGTTGGACTCAATAATGTGTTTGGAAACTGAATGGAAGAAAACAAAAGGGTTATTCAATATTATCCACATTTAAATTTTGAAAATCAACAAGATTTGCAACATAGAAGGGATCGAATCCACCAAGGTTTGATAAATTTTCTCTATTATATTTTTCATTTTATTTCTCTAAGGGAAATCTATATGGGTTGGAACTTAGTATTTTGGCCTCTTTTTTTGTGAAAAAAAATCCAAAGCCATCATGGGATTGATTTACTCCAATGGGCTGGAGAGCTTTTTGTTCCAAAATGTATTGTGGCAAACAAAAAAGTAAACAAACAATTTCCAAGAAAGAAAGAAATATTTGACTTTAGCATACAAAAAGGTGCATTATTGCATTTAAGGGCAATTTAGAATTCTTGAATAATTAGTTTGATATTCTAGAAATCAAGGGACCTACAAGGGTTAGGAATTGAGAAGCATTGATGTAAACAGATATTGATACTCTATAATAGACACTAGGGGGATTTCTATATTATATGCTTGAGAAAGTCATTATTTGAATGGCACTATGATTATAGAACTTGTTTCCATCTTGTGATATTTATTTACAAATAATTTTCATTGCTACTCTAGGTGGTGTCATTTGATATTTATGTTATTTACCAAAAAAAATATTTGTTAGTAGTAAATTTATGATTTTTAATTAAAAAAATGAATCTATTTCAAGACCATGTGATTTTTCAAAAATCTTAAGTGAATGAGATGAAAATAATATATGTCCATCCTATATATTAAGAAATGTTAATGATGTTTGTGTGGTAAATTTTATTTTAATTATTATTTTTGAATAATTTTGGTCTATGTTGAGTCATATGTATTTAATTTATTGAGACATATTTAATACATTTTCATGAGCTTATTTGAAAAATAATTAGTGCATGAAACATTTTATTTCATAGTTATTATGAATATGAGATACTGAGAAGTTAATATCTATATATTTTTTAAGTATTAATTTAAATCAAGTTTTATTTTGAATAATTTTAACCAAAAGACTTCTTCACAAGACAAGATCCATATCTCTAAGAGTAGTATTGAAACCATAAGCAATTCTCTTCAAGTAGAATGTTGGATAAGAAAATTCACAATATGATGTTCTTCTTCTTCTTTTCTTAAGAAATGGCAGCAATAGATGTGTATATATAACTTAATCTAACCCTAATTTTTTTTTTGAAAGTTTAGCCAACATAGTCGACCCTATTGACTTTGTATATTTAATTAATAAAAGTAATATAAATCCCATACTAGGTCGACCAAGGCTAATAGAGTCCCATAATGTGCACATATAATTTAAGTACAAGGTTGGCCCAAGCTAACTTTGTTTTATAAATGTCAAAAAGAGTTTTTGGAATAGATAGGGGCTCAATAAGGTAGTATATTACTTGTAGGAGTGTGTAAGGAAGGATTCTAAGATTAGGGAAGTGTATAGGAGATGGTTTTGTAGATTGAAAGTGGTGGTATATGGGACAACAATCTTGCTAGGCACCAATGGTATATCCACCCCTTTCCCAGTACACCCTTTAAGGCATGCACTCATAGAGATTGAGACTTGATGAGTTATTACAAGAGAGAAAACATAAAAAATTAATAAAGTTTGAAAATATTATGTGCTTAATATGTCCCGCTCAAAGCTCATCATGTGTCACGTAGGTGTAACATGGGATGTGCTTTAGGAAAAGAACATAAAAACACATAACATTGAAGCTAAATAAATGGCAATAAGAAGTGAACAAGATAAATGAAAGGATATAATTGAAAAATACATAAATTTACTTACCTTATTGTTGTAGAAAATAAATGAAGTGAAAGAAATGTTAAGGTATCCAATGTATGGAACATTAGGTGAACTTGTAAAAATTAGTAAAAAAACATTTTTTTTGAAAAATATACATATAATATTTGAAAACATTATCTAAAATGTAAAGATAATAGAAAATTTTATGGTTAAGAAAAAGAGTTAGTAGAAACAAAGTTATGATAAAAAAATGGAATCTGTTTGATAGGTAAGTAATTTTGAATAGTAAATATAAATAAGGTCAAAATTAATTCATTTGTTATTTTATTATTTTGTGAAAATATTACTCTTAGAGACCCAGGTTGAGCCTAGAGAGTGATCATAGTGAGGATATGATAGTTACAATGTGGAGGACACATAATAGCTACATCATGTGCATCACAAATAAGGGAAACATTAAATTTAATTTTTTAAGAAATTTTAATTGAAATTAAGTTAAATATAGAAATTTGGATGGTAGGAAAAATCTAGATACCAAAACTAACCCTAAGAAAATTTTAGGTAAACTAGGGGTTGAATGGGGTAGTAGGTAAGAAAAGATATAATTAATAAATGCCTATGGAATTTATGGTAAATGGTTAAAATCTCATTGCAAACTAAGAATAGAGTTGATATTATCAACTCAGTTTACAAGGTGAGGAAAAACTAGGGGGGCAACTACATATCAGTGGTTTGATAGAGTATCACTAGAGATGGCTAACAATATAGTAGTGGGCCAGTCTAGTTGGAAATAGGGAAATGATAAACATAGTAACCTTTGGGTAATGTATTTTGTACTATATGGTCGATACAATTTGTTAAATGAGGCAAACTATGTACTACAGGGTTGATGTAGTATGCTAAAGCTAGAAAAGGGTCAATTTAGTATCAAATAGGGTGATAACATCTAAAAAAATGGGTCAACTACATAATATTGGGTCGATATAGTAGGGTAAGAACATGATAGGGCTGATTTATTATTAAATAGGTTGATTATGTAGGAAAAAGGGGGAAATAAGAAAACTAGATCAAACAAGCCGATGAAGTGATTAATTTGTAATACTTTTTTGAGAATATTTAAGAATGTGTTTTATTATTCTAACATCAAAATCTTATACATTTTTTATTATTTAATATTTTTTAGAGATGCTAGAGATTTTGGCACCTGGTGGATGTGTCATAGATACCAAATTTATTAGAGTAGTTTTTAGATGTGGATAGGGATTGACTAGTTGCCTTGGGTTTTGGATGTATTATAGAAATGAGAAGGATCCCAATAAGTGTTGATTTTGTTGTCAAGTTCTTGGGAATATGGGAATGATTGACCAAAAATTTTTAATGGGAGGTCAAGGGGGATACTATAGAGGTGATGATCACTTTGGAGGATGTCCATGTATTACTTGGATTTATTATAGATAAGACACTAATGATTTACGATACATTGGAGGCAGAGAATGAGAGAGGAACCTTAGCCTAGTGGGTGACATGATCAGATAGGATCCATATTGGGTTACATGTTAGCTTATTTTATGTTTATATCATGACCATTTTGGATATTTGAAAGGCCATGATAGGGCTTGTGATAACATGAGTGTTGTGTCACAAGTTAGATGGCAAGGTACTATTGTATGTGATAGCCTTGTGTTAGTCTATTTTGGACCAGGGAGATTGATATGATCTTTTTTTGTCATTTGGGTCTAGCTCATGAATGATATGTATGATATGTTGACCTAGGGGTATAATTTGATGGGCCCTATCATTTTTTTGAGCACATAGATTTATGAGAGATTCCTTATGTGTTAGTTGGTTGGGTTTCCCTATGTGGTTAATGATAGGTTACCTAGGGTGGATCGATGGAGTTGGAACCATATATCTTGAGTCATGCCCCATGTTCTATCTTTTTATAATGTCACATGAGGGAAAATTATATGGTTACCTTACATGCACATAGCCGCTATATGGCTCAGTTGGGCTACTATTGCTACATGTTGACACATGTGTAAATTATGGACCACTATACTTCATGGGTGGAGTTGCATATAGTGGATCATGTACCTAAATAACTATGAATTTGAAATATATCAATCCCTCTAGTAGTGCCTACTTATTGTGCATGACATGATACAATGATGAGATGGAGAAAAGGGGGGGGGTACATGTTGAGATATCAACAATTAAGCCTTAATGAGCTAGACCATGGGCTAGTCAAACATGACAACAAGGGGCAATGAGGCTTGAATGAGATGGAACCATGGATATGGATGAAAGAGATGTGAGAGCATATTATGGACCATAATAGAGGTGAAAATGACTACTATAAGCTCATCAAAGATGGAGACACCATCCATGTAAGGAGACATAGATGTTAATTATGGCATAGGGGATTCTATAGTGGTGGTAGGAGATAGTTATCCCATAGAGAGTTTACTAAGGAGGGGGACATGAAAAGATTAGGTGGTGACTCTTGGTTTTGCATTAGTGTAGAGGTAGCTAATGGAGGAGGTGATCATGGGAAAGTAGATGATGAGACCATGGTCAGTGATACCAACACTTGTGAGTCATGTTTTGTGAATTTGTTGTAAGTTTATGATATAATTTCATCATTTTTTATGATAGATATATGTTTTGAGATATATACATGTGATTTGATGTATTTTTAATTTTTGGTTTTGTAGATAATATGGTAGAGGAGATCAGATGGGAAGCTCTGGTTATGGCTACACATCATGATATTTTGGATGAGGTGTTATCTTTGAATAACCATACCACTTTAATTGATGATATGGTTCCATCTACCCCAGATTAGGCAAGGTATTTTAGACTAGTGGGAGAGGTCGTATCACATCTACAAGTGCAAGGTGATGGTTTATAACCACCAATAGGGGTAGGAACTAGAGAGGCTAGGGCCTAGTAGACCTTAACACAAATACAAGATGTACACATGGTGACCACCATATAGCTTGAAAATGTAAAGGTCCATATGGCAACTTACAGGGTTAGGTTGTTGGCTTGAGATCCTAGATTGCCTCTTTATAAAAAACTATTCATAGGGGTTAATCATAGGCATCGATGGGTAACATGGTTAGGCCATAGGATAGACATGATGGAGCACAACCTTAGAGTTGTAGCTATTATATTTTTTACTTGTATTGTATAAAACAAATGATATTTATGGATTTTGATAGTTCATTAATCTTATTAGTTGTACTTGGATTTGTATGTGGATGTATGGATATATTTCCTTTATAGAACATGTATTTGGATTTTTTATATATGCTATGAGAAATATTTGATGTATGTTTTATTTTCTAGCATTATGTGATTCGTATGAATGGTTAAAAATAAAAATGAAAAAATGATTTGGAAAAGTATAATTAATCAAAACAAATGTAATGCACACTATATCACGATGGTAAATGTGTAAAAATAAAATATGAATACATATAATAAACCAAAGTGGTAAAAGGGTAACAAATGTTTTCAAACCATGTAAATATTTTCTTCAATAAAAAAAAGAAAATAATTCTAAATCACATTGGGAAGTATGAAAATTTGCAATAAAATAGAAGACACATGAAAACCAATGGTATAAAAAAAATAAAAAATAAAGTTAATCAATCATACTAAATCAAGCTGGGAAGTATGAAAATAAAAATAAGATGTAAGTGGAAACCAAATT
>JARHVA010000719.1:27500-220000 GCA_037957365.1 Torreya grandis | reverse complement strand
GGTGATATATTAGAGGTTTTGATCTTGAGGCTAATATCATTCATCTCATCATCATCAAAATCTAAGAGGTTAGGTGGAATGTTACCAACTAATTTGAGGTGACCATTATAACTTTGAGTGGAATTGATTGGATAGTTGAAGAGTTGGGATTCCCTAAATATGATATTAGGTAAAGGTTCAAGGGTAGGAGTTTTAAAGACACTATGTTATTGAAATTATTTGAAATTCTAAAGGTTTGTGTCTCCTTTAATCTTATAAATGGATCCATTATGGGGGAATTTGATGCATTAGAATGTGGATGAGGTGACTACTCTCATATGATGAGTTTAAGGTTAACCAAGTAAGATGTTGTAAGAAAGAAAAAAGTTAAATATCATAACTTTCATGTGGACGGTCATAGGAAGAATGATAATGGGAACCCAAATGCAACCTAATGGAGGCATTTGCCTTCAATCATATCCTTGGCATGTGCTACATGTAGATTTGATGTTACATAGAATATGTAAGTATCTTAATAAAGTCAAGGGAGGAAATAAAAGTATCTAAACCTTCAACAATTAAGGAATTCTTAACTTGGATATCACCAATTTTGATGTTAATGAATAAAGGAGGACCATCCACATGAAGCAGTATCTCATTGAGAATCAGGGAAGTGACAGGGAAGTTAAGAGAAAGATAGGTGTCCACTATTTTGTCAACATGTAAGGACATCTCTTCACATTATTGAATTATACTATCTTCAAATCCAAATAAGGTAGATTCACATCTTATCGAAGGATGACAAGTGATGTTCATTTTAAACAAAAATTTCATTAGATAGTTTTGATGACAGGGAGAAGTTCACATTAATTTTAGGAAAGGTATTTGAGATGGGAAATGAGAAAGTTATGAAATGGGATCCCATTCATCATAAACCATGGGAGAATTTCTAGATATAGGCACATAATGTTTTAAGAGCTCCTAGGAAGGAGGGTTATAAGTGAAATTGAACTTTTATTGATAGGGTGTAGATGGTTTGGGTTGATTACAAATGGGTTGATTGAATTTAGGTGGTGGGATGGTTGGTTGAGGTATTTATTATGGTTGGGTTGAAGAAATACTATTGGAAGTTTGGGGGGTGTTTTATTATTGTGTGGATGTTGGGGGAAGAGTAGAGATGTTATGAGAGGTATTATTAGGTTATGTTGTTGAGAGTGGTTCTTGAATGGTTATAGGTTCCTCTTGCCCCAATTACATTAGATGCGATGGGGAAGTGTCTTGAATGATGTAGAAAATTTGAGATGTGTGATGTATAGGTGATGGATTTGAGTCAATAAAAGCAACTACTCTCCTCATGTTGGTCATATTAACCACATTTTATTCATTGGTAGTGAGGTCTATAAGACTTTCAATATTTTTTGTAGAAGGAGTAGGGTTGTCAATGTTATCTTGGTGGTTGGGAAAAAGATCTTTGTAGATAGAAAGATGAACATTAGCCTTGTTTAAATCATGGTTTTTATTTTGCATTTCATGGGCTTTAAAAGCTATGTCATATTTTTATTGACACTTTAAAATAAGGGTTTCATGGTCAAAGTTTGGACTAAGAAGAAAATCCATAGCAATATTAAATAATTATCTACAATTCTCATGAGAGTAACCCCAACTTTCATGAAACTAACAAAATTTGTTTAGATCATACCATGATTTCATAGGATAAGTGGGTTCAAAATCTCATGGTAGAGGTCTTGGAAAATGTTTTTAAAGCTATGCTAAGGATAAAGATTTATGCACATTAGTGTGTTTGGGTTGAGAAAATGTAGGATTAAGAATGTTGTTTGTATGGGGAACATGCTCCATAGCATTATTTGGAGCACTTGCTTAAATGCTATGAATAGTGTCATAGGTATCGATAACACCATCATTAGTTTCAACATGATTTTTGTTTTTAATGAGCATACGAGTGCCTGTTATAGGTTGAGATAGTTCAAATTGATGCATGATGAATTATTTTCACTTAGCATGGTCAAGGGATTTTTCTAAGGTTTATGGAGAGAGAGTACTAACCTGATATTGTAATTTAGGGTATAGAGCATTATTGAATAGGTGGAAGAGGTTGTCATCTACCATATTATGCACACATTTATTAGACAAGTTCTTCCATCATTTGATGAAGGCTTGTGCCATTTCAATTTGAAGTTGTTTTCAATTAGTAAAGAGGTCTATGTTGTTCTCAGGAAGATCACTAATTTGAAATTCATAGACTAGTGAGATAACTAAGTCTTCACGGCTAGGGTTATTTTTTGGAAAATGCACTTGGAGTTATGATTTTTTTAGAACCTTAATATGATGGAATGGGTTTTTGATTGATTATACCAACCTAAAGCATCTCCTAAGAGTGTTTAACTAATAGTTTGGTAAGGTCAAAGGTGTTAAGTTTGACCCAATATTTATAAAGGTTACCAAATGTTTTTAAAAGTAAGGTGGGATTAGTGGATCCATTATAGGTGATTATGGGTGTGATACATCCTATGTCAATATTATTAATTTGAAGTAAAAGAGGTTTGTTTTGTAGATGTTTGATTGTTTTATTAATGAGGGGTGGTTTTGGTATAAGGTTACCATGGAAATCCCTAAGGAGGGTGGGGTGGCATTCAAAATTTACACTCCCCATGAAACCTATTGAGGTTAGTTTTAAAGATGATTGAGATATTTTTGCATCTACATCATCTAATTTGTGTTATTAGCTTGTAATGTATACATTTAATTAAGTGTTTGTAATTGTATTTTCTTAGGTTAGGTAATAGTTTGAATAGTTTGCATAGTATTAATAGCTTGACTTTCACTGTGAGTAGTAGTATGTGATATAGTGGAAAGATTAAAATTGTTAGCAATAGAGGCACTAGTGGAATGAGAAGAATTGGTAGTAAAATATACACTAGTAGCATGGTTAAGGTGATGGGTATTTTGAAGAGACCCACTATAAGTTGAACCCACCATGTTATTATAAATAATTGGCATGGAGGTTGAATAAGTCATAGAGAAAGATGCCATGGTGTGTAAATAAAACATAATATAAGGAAAAGGTTGAGATTCAAAGAAAGTAGTTCCACCCATTTTGTGAGAAAAGGTAGGGGAGGGTGAAGGAGGTTATTCTATACGATTACCTATCATAAGATTAT
Source organism: Torreya grandis (assembly GCA_037957365.1). Classification (NCBI taxonomy): domain Eukaryota; kingdom Viridiplantae; phylum Streptophyta; class Pinopsida; order Cupressales; family Taxaceae; genus Torreya; species Torreya grandis. Next base: position 216,842 of record JARHVA010000719.1, on the reverse strand, counting down.
AAATGGTTGAAGGGTCTTTTAATCTATATTGAGGGAATGAATTGATGAAGAATAAATTTTCATTTGTGTACTCTAAATCATGATCATCTTCTAGTGAGAATAAAGGATTACAATCTAAGTATGAATGAGAAGGAGTCCTATAATTGGTAGTGCAAGTGACAACATGGACATTGATTTCATCCAAGGTGGGTGCCACAAGATTTATCTTGGGAAACCTATTAGGATTGGTAAAAATCATCATGGTTGTCTAATTTAACTCTATATTATCCTCAAATAGGAAATTCATGATGAAGAAAAGAGGTTAACACTTACTAGAAAGGAGAATCAACTAGTAAGATACATAGTCATACTAATCGACTTTGTTATGTAAGAGAAAATAAAATAGGGAATAAATAACACTATTATATAGGTTGACTATGTACTTTAAAGGGAGAAATTGAAAAGGATGAAAAGATATATAGTTGTCTAGGTTGACTGTGTACTCTAGAGGGAGAAAATGAATAGGTTGAAAGGATACATAATCATACAGGTCAATTGTGTACTGAAGGTAAATCAAAACTAATACTTTGTAAGAGACTATGTCGATAGGGATGAATGTATTATAAAAACATGGAAATTTTTTATAAGATAATAGCTAAGCAAATATAGTGAATCACACAAGTTATCATATCAATGTGGTTGTTTTAATTTTAGAACATAACACAAACCTTATAGTAATAGTAGCTAGTACAAATTCTGTAATACAAAATATAATGATCAAAGAGTAAACACCAAAACTTGAATAACAATGATAAGCTAATTGGTCATTCCTAAATGTTATTAAGTTATAATAAATTTTAAAATTAATGTGATAGGGATTTGGCTGTAAGAAGGAACTAGAAAATAATTTATGGATAGTTTTAGGGAGTTTATATTGAAAGGGATCTATATTGACGATGGTATTGGCTTGGTATTGGGGCCTACACCTTCACTTCATAATCAAATAGCGATAAGGTGTCAGGTGATTTTCCAATATATATCATCAACCATGTGTTTATACTTGGCTAGAAAACCAAGTTAGATTCCCCTTTGGTAATGAAATCCAAGTAGGTAGGCCTTGGGAAGAAAATGTTTAATGTTTTTTATTGTTAAGTATTTGGAAGTGTGTACAAAAGAGAAAAATAGTGTGACTAAATTGGTAAATTAAAAATGACCTAGTTAGTCTATATTTGGTATTCTAAGCATCCAAGCAACTGAAATGAAAGTGAATTAACTACTAACAAAACAATTTAATTTATTTAACTATGAAGAGTTCAAAGTTAGTTTAGGCAACACTATATGCAAATAATACATAATAGAGTTGATAGGGTCGCTAATATTATAAAAAATAAAGACATGGAAGAACATAGTTGAACACGTCAACTTTGTCTTCTAGAGAGAAGACATGCTATATAATTGTTTTGAGCTAGTTGACCTAGTTTGTTGTAGGTTTGTAGTTTTATAGACTACAAACTTGTGAAAAACAAGACTATAAATGAACAAAAATGATAGAGAAGGTAAGAATGAACCTTTATAATTTTTTGAGGATGCTTAGATTGAAAAGTTTATTCTGTGTTTCTCAAATTTTTATTTTTATATTCTGTGAATAGAGTCAACTAAGTCGATAAAGTCTGCAAAACCCATGTGCTAAAAATAATCTACAAACATAGTTGATCGGTTTAAATAAGTATACAAGAACGTGATTGAAGAAGAAAATAGAGTCAAGATGGTTGATCTTGTCACCTATATTTGAATAAGACCTTCATAGAGATAATGTATTCAATTTGGAGCAACTATGTGTTAACCCTGATATAGACTATTAGATTGTATCGATATGATTTGATACAGTAATACAAAAATAAAAATATATAAGATGATAATAAAATTATTATGTGATATAAAACCTACAAGGGTTATATTCACATTGGATTCACCATAATATATACAAGGAAAAATGTAACTGATCTAAAAATCAATCCTAAACAATTAAGGTCATAACCAAGACAGATTCACTAGACCTAATCAAGGGATCCCTTACCATCATAATCTGACCAGAGAGGGTTACACAGCCTCTATTCAAGTAACACCGTGTGATAATCCTATTGAGGTCCCATGTCTTATATATTCACTAGGTATATGCAAAGTAAATTAAAATCTAATCTAGTGCTCATTAAAGCTTGTAGAATAAAATGGGGGTAATAAACATAAAATGTAAACATGCATAGAAGATCTATACTTAAGCAAATTTATAGGAAATCCTAATACATGATAGAAAAGCACAAATGCAAATATATCTAATTTAACAAAGGAGGAAAAATTTTAGGAATAATTACATTTAAATATGAACCCATCAAGCCTCAATCTCTCCCTTATCCAAGATGCTTCACAAGAGGTGGTTATGGTATGTAAGGATAACAAAGATAAAATGGATCTAGGCTACATAACTTCTATATGCATCCAAAAGACTTCTCCAAAATACAAGATCTATATCTCCAAGTGTAGTATTGGAACCCTAAGCAATGAACCTCAAGTAGAATGGTGGATAAAAAATGCCAATATGATATTCTTCTTCTTCTATTCTTAATAAATGGTGTAAATGGATGTGTATATATAACTAAATCTAACCCTTAACATTTTCAAAAGTTTAACTAATATATTCATCCCATTCGACTGTGTATTATTAATTCATAAAATTAATCTAGGTCCTAGACTAGGTTAACCAAGGATGACATAGTCCCATAACAATCAAATATAATCTAAGTATAATGTTAGACTAGGCCAACTTTGTTTGGTATATGTCAAAAAGAGTTTTTGGCTTAGATAGGAGATGAATAAAGTGGTGAATTACTTGGAGGAGTGTGTAAGGGAAGAGTTAAACCTTAGGGAAGTGTATAAGAGATGGTTTTGTGGGTTTCAAGTGGTGGTATAGGAAACAAAAATATTATGAAGCACCAATGGTATTCCCACCCCTTTCTAGGTACATCTTTTAAGGCATGCACTCAGATAGATTGAGACTTAAAGGGTTCCTACAAGAGAGAAAGCATCAACAATTGATAAATTATTAAAATATTATGTTTATATAGGTCCCATATAAGCAAAATGGTCCTTGCCAAGAAAATCCTTAGAATAAGATCCTATTGGCCCATAATGGAAACATATGCATTTATTCATGTCAATAAATGCCTTGATTGTCAAAAGCACCATTATTTAATTCATTCTCCTTTATTATCACTTAATCCTATCATTTATCCTTATCCATTTCTTACATGGGGATTTGATCTCATATTTAAGATAAACCAAACTTATTAATATGGACATAAGCATAACTTGAATGCCACTATGTATTTCACTAAGTGGGTTGAGTAAATCCCTCTCACCTACATAACTTGTAATAAGATCTCCAAAATCATCTAAATCATTTTTTTTCCCATATGGAATTTCCTCATCCATTAAATCTAATAATGGTAAGTCCTTAGAGAATAAAGATATGAAAACCCTATGTACACACTTTCATATCAAACACAATTGAAAAATCTCTATTACCCTCAAGGTAATGGTTAAGCTAAGGCATATAATAATAAAATCATCAAAATTCTTAAGAATATTGTCAATAAAGCTAGCCATATCTTGCACTTATAATTATTTTGTGCCTTGTCAGCTTACCATACCAATATCCTTACACCTATAGGTGCAACACCTTACTCCCTAATTTTTTTTATTAGAATCTATCCTTCTTATTGAGATTGTGTTTCCCTCTCTATGTACTTCATTATAGGTATCATTGATGAAGAGTATATAGTTTCCAGGCTAAAATATTTTAAACTCTTGGATGAGAAATGGCTAGCCATATGAAGTCATATAAAATCATATGAGAATCAAATACATCATAGTTATATCAAGTGCATCATCTGAAGATAATTTGAAGTGGGTAATCTTGTCTTGAATGAGAATAATAAAAAACAACATAAAAATAAAGGAAAAATTTACCCAAATTAGTTGGGTCCTTTCAATGTTATTGTAAACTATGGTTTTGGGGCATATAAGTCGGCTACAACATATGGTTATGAGCTAGATGAGCCTATAAACATTATGAAACTCAAGTATTTTTATGCTTGATTTGTTTGAACATTGCCTATGAGATCCTCCACTGGGGAACATTCCATTTTCATTCTTTTTCCATTCATTTCAATCCCATTCCTGAGTTAATCCTTATATTTTTCTATGTTTTTTACCATCTTAATATTGATTATAACTAAAGGTAATTTATATGAATTCAGAAGACCATCTAACATGTAGTATAGACTTGGTCTTAATGAGCATATCATTGCAAAAAAAACTTCAAAACATCAGATAAATTCAACATGGTTTCTTTGCTTGATATTCCTTAAAACAACTTATTTTAAGTATTTGATGATCCTTCTCCACATTCCATATCAATTTCATTACATCCTAATTTTTTATTAAGTGGTAGTCCCTTCACCTCTCATTTTGTTGTTGGTTTTGTCCCACCATTGTAACTAGATTAGTTGTTGTTTGAGCCCCTACCCAAGGTTTTTTTCACTTTATTAGATGGTTATTTATCCATTTTTTTTATTACCTTGTACATTATACTTGTATAATACTTTTTCATATCTTATTTACAAAAAAAAAACCCAAAACATTGAAAAGTCTCACAAATCCTAAAAATCAAAACATTCAAAAAGGCCTCACATATCCAAAAGAGATATAAAGCCACAAAATCTTTGCACAATTTGTCATATTATTTTATATTAGATCTTACTCTTGGTTTTGTTCTGAGATACAATATTTGAGTATCATATGGATAAGGCTCCCTTTACATGTCACATATCATGGGTGGGAAGAATCATATCCAAAACGTGACTTGTTTATTCCATTTAATCACATTTGATCATTTAGTTACATTTTGATTATCCTATTACCATAGGCGTTTACCTATATCTTGGGAAGGTATATATAAAAATAACATGATCAATTTGAATCAACATAGTTATTCATTACCCTCCCATTTATAGGATAAATACATTGGACTGAAGTCCACATGAATTGTGTAGGTAGAGGTTGGCTAGATGGGGTAGTTTAGGTCAGATTGACCACTATCATTTACATTTTCATTTCCCCCTTCATTATATTTTATGATATAATTATTTTTATATTTTTTCTCATTTATGCTCTCACCAATTTTGATTTATTCCTATGCATGCACTCACCTTTTTGCAGGTCAATTCCATATCTTACTTCTCTAACAGTTTCATTGTACTCATTATTTTCATTTTTATTCACTCCTATTTCTGGGTGAACTACATTAGCCTCAGGTCCACATGGATTATGTAGGTAACATATTTATTTATGGGGAATTTGGGTCAACTTGGACATTTATTCTTTCTTCTCTCATTCTCCTCAAGTCTAGTTTATCACATCATCATATTTGACATTCCCTAGACCTAGGGAAAAAGTACAAACATAACATCTTATTATCAAATTCACACACTAATGATTCTTGGTTGATTATTATTATTTATTTGTGCTATTTCTGTTTGATTTTATTATTTTATTTCGTGTATGTTTATTTGATCACATTTTTTGTTTTTGTTTAGTATATTTTATTTTTACACTTGGGTCTTGATTACTCATATCTTGATCACAAGTTGTTAACATTTGTATTTGACCTGATTTTGGTCAGTCTTTTATTTATTACATTATGATTTACACTTAGTTCTATATTTTTCATATCTTGACATTTATTTGTTAGTATTTTTATCTGAACTAGTCCCTACTCAAGTGACAAACAATGTTATCATGATTTATTTTATAATTATGAATTATACTATCATGTGAAAGATTTGATTACTCATATCTTGATTTCAAGATTTTAACATTTATATATGAACTAATTTTGGTTTGTCTTTTTAGTAAATTATGATTTACACTTATGTTTGGAATTTTCACATCTTTACCATGAGTCGTTAGTATTTGTATCTAAACCAGTCTATACATAAGTGGAAAATAATGTTATCATGACTTGTATAATTAAAATGCATATTGTCATGTGCAATATTAAAAATCAAGTGATTAAGATATTTAAATACAATTTCACATGAAAATAAAGCATCCTTGTGGATAATGGCTACATGTGCTCCTATTCAAAAATCAAAGCATCATCATCACATTTTCCAACATCAAATAGAAATAATTAAGAAATATGGATACATATATGTTAATCATGATACATATCTATAACTTATCATATAAAAAAATTCATAAAGATTTTACATCATGGTCAAATGCTAAAACATCATCACATTAAATCACATTTACTTTCTAGATTAAGTGTAGTATAAACATGGAAATTAAATACAATAAAATCATGAAAAATAAATATACATCCACATTACTATCAAGTATATAATATACAACTTGAGTCAACATTCATGAAATCATAAATAACACAATATATATCAAAATAGTATTAGATTCCATATAAATCATATGTTCAAAAATGAATATCTATGTACATCTCAAAATAATGACTATACATCAAGATATACACATTGCAAAATATAAAATGTTGATCTACCATAAAAAAATTTATCTTTGCCTCTAATCATCCCTAGGATGGATCCTACGTGAACTCTTCTACTATAATATTTAGCCTATACCATGAGTTAGTGGCTACTATGGTAGACCCATCACTCTCAAATATAGAGGAGGCTAGGCCATTGATCTCTCTGATTCCATAATATGATGTGATCTAGATGTGTGTTTAGACCTTTATCTCTAGATATGATCATGAAAGATTAGTTACCTCATCCTTATTGGTAGTACTAAATCATATAATCTCTAATAGTATATGGACTCATCCTTGGCCTACATCACACCATCATTGTCCTACACCACATCAACTAGTGTTCTAGCTAATCCATGATCTACAAAAATTTGTCTGAATATATCTCACTCCCCATAGAGCCTCTATGTTATCATCTATGGACATGTATCACTCACTAATGGTTTTCACTAGCTCTATATCCCTCAGGATGAGTTTGACCTATATAGATATCATCTAGGTAACCTACCCCTTTAGTATGTTAATCTTTATATCTTTTTTTAATGAATCCTCATAACCTAGTAGCTTCACCTTGGGCCCTTACCAAATGTCTTACCATCACAAACACCTCCTCTTATAGCCCTAAAATCTATGTAATCTAGGCTGTTATCTCTCTTTGTAACCTATCTATGGTGACTTGGTTGGTCTCTAATCTGCTTGTTTAAGATGGCCTTCGTTGGGATGAAGTATTCCTCATATCATAACTTGAACTTTATATGATGACAAGGGTTACCTTATTATCCTATAAATTTTCATGTCCCTCATCTTATTATGGACATGACCCCTCTCCTATCTCAATTTAATGCTATGAGGACTCCCCACTATTGAATACTATTTTTACCCTCATTTCTATTAGTGCTCTCTAAGCTTCATTCAATCATGAGCATAACCTACTACAAATTTATCTAATTTAATTATGCATGTATTTATATAGAAACCTAAATTACCCCTATATATATCCTTATGTAGGAACATGCCTAGCCTATCTCTACTAACATATCCTTGAATACTCACCCCCTATAGGTCAAGGTCTAGTTAACCACGCTAGTCTAAACTATTCACCAAGTTGAATTGGTACTGATCACTCCTAAATTTGTCATCCTCCATCATATTCACATGCCACTACTTGTAATGTAAGGAAGCTCCCAACTACTATTAATCTAGGGATGCGAGTCCCCCGCTCACTAATTTACCATTTCACCTATACAAAATAATTTATCCCATTAGGTACATCTTACTACTACCCAAACTACCTCTACACTTGATTAGGTTGATATCTCTCTAATGTGAAGTCATGGAAACCTATAATGTAACAAGGAGTGGTCATGTATATGTGTCACATAGACATCCTCTTATTAGATAAAATGAGTATGCATGTATGGGTGCCATATAAAGTCTTCATTTACTATATTTTAAATCACCCATTAGTATAAATACACATCTCTTCAGTGCCCTTGTTGACCCCCTCTTATCAAATACCAACTATAGACTAGTGGATCCTCTAGTTATCAATATCATATCTAGCCCATTAGTCAATCATGATGTTATCCCAAGCCTAGATTTGGATTAGTGTGCAAGGATTGATACTCATATGTCGATGACATGCCATCACATGTAAAAATATATATATAGCTGGACCAATATGTAAATCATGTGGAAAAATCAATCATGTCTTAGATCACTCATATCAAGCCTATGCCAAAGAATCAACCATTCTTATTAGGAAATAATATGTCACTAATAATATCTATAAAAATCACAAACCCTTTAAATAAATGGCTAAAATCCATTTATATGGAAGGCATAGTCCTCTAGTGTATTTACATCAATAACTATAGAGTATCTATAAAAATCCCTATAGTGTGACTCTTGCCTTTCTAGTAGGTAGGTGGAAAGTACTCATCTCTGAGTGCCAAAACTCATATAACATTAAAATACAAGATTTGTCTACTTAAATCACAATCATCTATGCAATAGGTTGAAATCTTACTATCTTTGATTATGTAAAAGTCTCATTCATCCATAATCCTAGCTATCACAAGACATGTAAGCATTGCATATGAATGATCAATATCAAGACTCACTCCTGTCAATCATAAACATGTTAAAATACATCAAACAAATCTATCTAAATAGATGACACCAATTATTATCAAGCACAATACCTCAACATGAAAAAAAATCATTCTACATATCTAAAATATAAAATTACACATTCACATTAAAAAAAAACAATTCTTCTCATTTAGTCCATTTTTTACTTAGACAATTTTGTTGATTTGGTGATATCTCTATTTAATATGGTTTTATAATTATTTCCTAGGGAAATCTCACTATTTATCAAGGCATTATCACTATTTTATTATCTCTCTTGATATTTTTGTGTTATCACTATTGGGTATGGCATTATCGTTGATTCACATGGCATTATTTTCATTTCTTAGGCTTTGGCTATTTTGGTGTTATCATTATTTATTAAAGTGATATCACTATTTTATAGGGAATTATAATTATTTTCATCACTTTCCCAATGTTTAGGCATCTTCCTCCCATAAATGCATTTTTCATAATTTCACCATTTCCCACCAATTTTGGTGATATTGTCAATTTGGTCACGCTATCACTAATTTTGTGGTGATATAATAGCTTTATTGACAATATCATTATTTTATTAGAAATATCACCATTTAAAAATATTTTGAAAATTATGATTTATCTAAACTTCCTACTTATAAAGAGCATTAAATTCATTAAATGAAAAAAAAATAGATGTACTTACTAAATGCCTACTCTTGGATGGATGTTTGTACTCTCAAACTTGCTCCCCAAGGTGCCTCTATCATGGAATGCCCATAATTTCAGTCAAATATCTCATGCCAAATCCAAAGCACAATTTTACAATAGGGAGGGTGAAAATGAACTATTTTTACCCCCCAAAAACTAAGTTTATAGCCATAAATTTTTAATTTTTATCCCTCACCCTCCCATTATATCATTTTTCTTCCCTAGAGCCCTGTTTGGGGCTCTATGGTCTATTCTACTTTCCATTTTATTGTAAATTATCTATTTCTTAACTTCTTATAATGCATACATCTCATTTTCTTCTTTTAGAGGGCCCATCCATAAAAATTATTTTTCATCCAATCCCTCAAGGGGGCATCCAAATGTCATTTCGGGCATCATTGGAAACTTATTTTTTATAAAATGGAACAATAATAAACAAAACATGTGCACATCATTCTTATCATTTTTAATGAATTTTGATCCTTTTAAAAGTCATTGCTTCATTTAGTGTCTCATAATTCCCTTTTAAACAAGGGAAAATGTAGATAATCCATTTTCATCACTTTTATGTTGAATTTGTGATCAAATTGACTTTCTACAATAACACATAAATCAGGTCATAAATCACTAAAATACCCAATTTTTCTTGCATTACTTACATGCATATTTTGAAATGTATTAGGGCATCTTTAATTAGGCTTGAGTTGAGATATTCAAAAATTCAAAAAATATTTGTAAAGTCATTTAGAAAAAAGCAAAAACATTGACCACTTATTTTCCTTAAGGATTCTTTGAACCCCTACTAAATTACAGTAAAATCACTTATCACTTAGTTTCCCCATCTTCTTTGGCCTTTTCTCCCACACACTTGTCATTTTATAAGACCATTCATATTCTTCTACCACATCCATCATGTTTATTTTTTGTTAGTTATCATTTTCTTCCCATTTCCTAGAAGAACTACATTTGGCCTAAAGTTTTTGTTGGATATTACATCCATGGAACTATATAGTCAATGCTCACTTGCCTAGTGTATATGGAGATAAATCAACCACCCCTTTCCTTTTCTTATATTTCCTCAATCATGTTTGATTGTTAAGTTGTCACCTATTTTCTAAGGGCAATGTCTATTGCGTAGGTTTAAGTCATGTTATTTGTACTAACATTAGGACAAATTATTATTTGTGTCTTTGTTTCTTTCTTTGTTGTTTGTGTGCATGTTTGTTTTCTTTCAACATTGTTGCCTTGATTCAATCTTTGTACATTTATTGGGTGATTCCTTGTGCATTTACACTTGAATCCATCCATATTCGTATGTCTACATTAACATCATGATTTTTATCATTGGTAAATTATTTTCTATTGAGTATTGGATCTTGGGAATAAGTCCTTATGCATCTTTCACCTAGTCCTCATGGTGTTCTATCATGATGCTTACCATCAAGTGCTAAAATAAAAATCAACTTCAAGGAGTTTACTAAGTAATGGAGGCATCAACATCTCCTCAACATTGACATCCACATCCAATCCCAATCATATCCCAAACATAGTAATTAAATAATGAAAGAATTTCAACATTTCTTAGTTCAGATGAGCATCTCCCTACTAGCAAGTTGTCTCAATTCATCTTTATCCTTTGTATCAAGTTACCCACATCATATTTACCATAATCAACCAATAAATCTTATTTTCCATAATTGGGGTCCAATGATTATAATTTCCTATGGGCAAATCATTGTACACTGTCCCAACTATATTTCTTAATGATTATAATCACTTTTAGGCAAATCATTATGTTGTCACCAAATTTACCTTCTTTTTTCCCAAACAAGGACATGTTACTATCTTGTTTGTCTATCCTAATTGGGGCATCTCCATCTTCTCAATGATTATAATTGCCTTTGGGAAAATCATTATGTTCTCATATTATGTTGCCATTATCAGGGTATACTACTTATAACCACCTTTGGAAAAACCATTATACATCATCCCACTTACATTTTTATTTATTTTGATTAATTTTTCAAACTTTTTGTGTTCTCACCCCCATCATCTTCCTTTAGTTTGTCACCTCATTTTGCTTCTTCCTTTTTGAAGGACCATTTGCCAACCATTCCCTCAAGGGGGCATAATATAGTTCATCCATTACCATTGAAGTTGTAGGCATGTATGACCTTTTAATTATTTGACAAGACATTATTATGCCTATATCTTGCAATGCCTTCCCAAACAATGTCAAATTGTAGATACCTAAAAGTGGCTAGTAATGACCTTCAACCAAGCTTTTGACCAATTTCTATCAAAGTGCACAATTTGGCTTAAAAATGTTAAAATGTATTAAAAGATTTAAACTTGTCATATTCAAGTTCCAATTTTGGTTAATGTATCCTTAAATAAGATAATGCAATTTATGATACAACTAACTTAGATCAAATCATTTTGAATCAAAATGATGATTTTGCACTTGGGTGCTCTGGATTGCTCTTTTCAACCAATTTTTTTGCATGAGACATGTGACTTTATTATTTTGTGTTGACAACATCCTAAATTGTATAACAGATCCAATGCATCTAAAATTTCATCCTAATTCCAATCTAGTCAAATTTTAAGTTAATAATATGACATTTTGACCAATTTGAATAATTTGTGCAACAATTGCCAAGATTTGCATCAAAGTTGACTAATCATGTTTAAGGCTAATCAATTTGATTCATGGGCCTAATTAATAATTTGATGGAGATTTTGGAATATTTATTTTTAGAAGTTTATATTGAATAACTACATCATCAAATGACATCATTTCTTGCAAAGACATCCCTAGGCCATAAATGCATAAAATATTAGGATAATGCCCTTTCATTCCTCATTAAAAACTTCTATGCCTTTTTAATGCCTCTATATCCCAATATTTATGAGGTAATTTATTGAATTTTTCCTCCAAAATTTAATAGATTCTTAGCCACACATTTCCATCTTGAGATGGATGGTTTAGGTTCATTCTGATTATTTTCAAAACCTTATAAATATAAGGTCTTGCCTATTAAATTTTAAGCTTGGATAGTGTAAAGTTATAATACTTAAATAATTCTAAATACTTTGAAATTTAGATTTATAATGATAAATTATTGATCCTAGCCAAGCCAAAGCCAAAGGTGCCAAGAGGAGATGAAGGTAGCCACACTCCATTGACGAAGATCTCTTGAAACACAAGCCGAGCAAGCCAAAGAATAATCCTTTTGGAGAAATCAAGGATTTGGTAAGAAATTATTATTTTGTCTTAAGGTTTCTTATTTCTTTCCATTTCTAGTTGTATTTTAAAATGGTTTTTGCTCACTAAGCTCCCCCTAGTGACTAGGCTTAGAGATGTTATGCTAGTTAGTGTGTTTCTTTCATTTTGTTTTCATTATGGAACTAACACGATACTAACCATCCTCCCTTGAGTCAAATTACTAGTCTACATAACCCATATAAATTATTATTGCACACTTAATTTACCTCAGCAAAATGTTATGCCACCACAAAAATCTAATCCCATGGAAAAATGCATACATATTTTTTAGGTGAAATGAGTAATAATAATGAGGATATTTATGCCTATGGTGATATTAAAGAGGAAGATGATGAAAATATAAAATAGATGATCATTTATGTGTATAATGTCTATAGGTGATTACAAAGAAGACAAAAGTGTGATACATTCCCATGTGCACAAATTGAGTGTGAATAGGAAGTCCATGGTGAATAATGAACTAGATAAAGTGTGCTTACTTGGATGAATAATAGTATCCCACACACATTGAAACCTTATTTTCCACACCTATTTATAGGAATTTACTCTCCACTTTGCATTGAGAACCTCAACCTAAAGGTGTTGGGGAGAGAGAAGTTGATAACCTAATCAGGGGTGATACTAAATTAATGACATTTCAACATGCCAATTTCAATTACCCACCATATAGATGGAGATTGAAGTCTAATTTTTTTAAGATGCACTTTAGGTAGAGAGTTATAAAAATTTCCAAAATAGGCTCATGGTTTGTTTCTTGTAAGTTATATTTAATTCTAAGATCTTTGGAATGGATCCAATATCCATTTTGTTTACAAAATATTCTTGAATAACATTGATTCATTATATGAAAATTTGAAGACTTCTGATCTAAGGTAGAAGGGTGAAAGTAAACTCATGATAAGAAATAGTTGTAGACCACCAGAGAGAGAGAGAGGGAGAGAGAGAGGGAGAGAGAGAGGGAGAGAGAGAGAGAGAGAGAGAGAGAGAGAGAGAGAGAGAGAGAGAGAGAGAGAGAGAGAGAGAGAGAGAGAGAGAGAGAGAGAGAGAGAGAGAGAGAGAGAGAGAGAGAGAGAGAGAGCCATATTAATCCCAATACAATTGTATTTTAATATTTCCCAATATTTTTCAAATACTCTTAGAAAAAAATGTTCCCATTATTGTAACATGACCTGTGTGTTAAGAATAGTTTTGAAATTAAAACCTTTCTAGGCTCTATTTCTAACATCTTTTCTTTGAGTGATATAATTTCTAAGAAAAACCTTCCATGTTTCCTCCCATTTTATGGATTTTATGATCAAATTTTCACAAAAGGCCTGGCCTTGGATTTTAATTTCAAGAATACCAAGACCTCTAAGATATTTTAGTATGCAATAGATATCCTAGGCAGCTTAATGAAATCATTTGGTTCCTTTGGAGTTATCGCATAGGATGTTCATCAAGAAAATTTAAATTTTGGCTTATATAGACTTGTATGGTGGTAAACACAAGGAACAATATACATGAGTGTCATCCAAAACCTTATAACAAATATGAACCTTCTTGCTAGTGAAATTGGCTTAGAAATCCAGAAACCCACTTTTTATAAACTATTTAAACCATGTAAACCCAAAGAATTGATGGATTGGCATGAAAAGTAAAGAGTATGAAAATAAATTTAAACTATTCACCCAAATGATTTTAGGGACACCTATAATGAAGGAGACAATTAGGTAAGGGTGAGATAGCCTGTATGTAGTATTAGGTTTTCTTCTATTAGATAGGGGAGCCAAAGGATAAAAAAAATAAAACCAAGCATTTCCTAACATTGCACACATAATTTTCCTCTTTAGATAATGTGAGGAATGTTTCATTATAATAATGCCAACTAATCATTATATTTTGATACTATGGAAGAGAAATACCTTCAATCAATCTTAAATAAGTGTAGTTAGCAAGGAGATAACTAAGCCCTTCAATAGCTAGCACATAGAAGGAAAGGGCTAGAGCACAACAATGGAGAATAGTACTAAAAATTAAAAATTTCTCAAAGTCAACACCATTAATGGTCATGCAAGCTCCCGCCTCTTTAAAAGGCATCCTAACTATTCTCACAAACTTCAATTTGGATCCAAGTTCCTGAAGCATAGCCAAGAAGAATGGCCACTCATTTATGTCATAAAATTTTTCAAAATAAATCTTGATGAATGAACAAATAATTTTGACTAGACTTCCTAGCCCATTTTGTTCCCTCACAGACAAAAATAATGTTATTAATATTATAATGATTGAGGATAAAACCATTTCACTCAGGGAGGATAATTATGAGAAATAAATACCTCATTGAGAAAGAAAGGTCCTTAGTGATGATCTTGTTGGAGACATTGAGAAGTTTCATATTCCTACAATTGGTAATGAGTTAAGGATCTCTAGATTTAGAGATAAACATAATTTTACCTTGATTTATAATATTTTTATGTTAATTAGATTGGATAAGTTCTCAAAAAACTCTATGGAATTTAATACACATAATGTTCCATAGTTATTTGTATAACTAACAAGAAAACTCATCATTTGTAGGTTCTTTATTTACCACCATTTAAATATTAGCCTCTTGAATTTATTCAATGTAAATCAACCAATCATAATCTATAATCTAAAATTTAGTGATCTTACAAGGCACAACGTAAGGGCATTGAAAAATATTCTTCTCACATTCTGATAAGGATGGATGAGTAGAAAAAACCTTGTGATAATGAGAACCAAAGGATTTCAACAAAGAATATTTATAACAAGAGATCCATATTCATTTATAGCTTTGATTTATGATCAGTCAGTTTCATAGAATGAAAGGGAGAAAATAATTATTTAGAATATCTATCTCTTATTTTTAGTTAGTGCATTCTTACTCAAATCTAAGCTCCCCAAGCTTGATAATTCTCTTCAAGTTTGAGTTTATGCACCATATAGTAGTTTTCACTTACAAATCCTAATTTAAAGGAGAGATATCTATTTCTTATGAGATATAAATTTACTCATGGTGTTATTCATCATGGGAATTATGACCAAAAATAGTTTTTGGATTTCCATAGATGTGAATAAAGGTGGTTGTCTTATTAATGACATCACCCCACCATTCAATCCATCTAAGATCATAATGGGGATTATAATTACAACTATTCCAAATGATATTAGTGTCATTTTTGGTCCATGAGTGGTAAATATGAGAAGTGTTAAGATAAAACTAAGTTTTGGACCCCCTTGGACAAGGAGAGAGACATTATAATGCATACTTGAATGGAATATGGTATTAATGAAGAACATCATGATTTGCATCTACAAGGTGCTCAAAATAAATGGGAAAATAAAATATGTTTGTATCTATCAACATAGCTATATCAAGCCACCTGGCGACCTAATCATAACCTTGTTTGATATTATATCACACAGACCATGTAAAGGTGTCCAATGTGAAAATGGTAGTTAAGGTCAAATATATATAGTTTATTTTCAATTTAAAATGACACATATCTTTCATTGGTACACCAACACGTTAATATTAACCCTTATTTATCATCACGAGGCTCTAGCATGTCAAAATATCCCCATAGGTTCAGAGTTGTCATTAGGAAGAGTGTCTACCAAATAGCACCAACATGTTACCCTTTAAACCATATCATTATATTCATAAATATTAGAAATACTAAGGTCAAGACCATTAAATTCAAACAGGGTCCACACAACATGATAAATAGGATATGAACCCCAACTAGCAACATTATATAAATGGGATAAGGAAATTAAAATTACCAATCCCCCACATCCCATCTCATGATTATTAATATTGAAAATAACCCCATTCAGATCATTTTAATGATGTATGTGAGAGAAAATCCTAATAATTTAACATAAGATTTTCATATTTGTAAAAAAAATGGCATGTATCCTAAATAATATACTTAAAGGTTGTATCAGTGAGGTAATGTAAATCCTAAGATTACAAAATCATTGATCAACCTTAGTTTGCATAGTGTTTTTCTCATAAACATTGGCTAAAAAATGTTGTAATCTAAGAAGGATTGATGGTTACCTCTCATGAAATTTCCTAACTAATTTTTTTTTCACTTATCTTTAACATAGTTTCCATTATCTAGAGGTGGAAAACCTTTATGTTCATGGAAAAAAACTATCTTAAAAGCTAAATCCATAGGGTTATTATCCATTCCTTATAAAAACACCTCTAAAGAAGGAAATGGTGGTTGGGAATCGATTAGTATACTTTGAGAAACTAAAAACATAGGATTTGCATCTTGATGGGTGTGCACTAGTGGTGGTGTTTCTTGTTGGGAGGTAGAAAATGGTTTATAGATAGTTAAGAATATAATTTTTTATTGATTAAAACAATAGTACAACCATTTTATATGTATTTTCAATAGTTTCAGACTATTTTTTATGTTCCAAATCATGTAAGTTCAAAAGAAAATTGTCTATCTTTCCATATTGAATGTAATGATATATTTATTTATTAAAAACATGATAAGAGTGATAAAATGCCAAGATCTTGAAAGATATATTAAAAATTCCTTTTTGTTAGATTAGGTTTAACATGTTGCAATACGAATAATATGTTCTATTTTGATATATATATTTTTTAATATTTTGTTTCAAATTTTTTGTTGCTAGAATTTGATGTGTATAATTTATTGTATATAAATTCTCTAAGTTCAAACCTGTTTTTGTTGCTTCTAATGAAATTAACTCAAGAATGTAGGTTGAACACTATGAATTTTAGACGTGGTGTAAAGCATTTCATGATCTAAATGTAGTTGGAATGATTTCAATAATATGATATACTTTATCTAATAAATTTTAAAAAACTTGTATTGTACAATAGATTTATTAGTATATAATATTTCATGTATTTTATTGCTTGGATTAATAAAAATATTCTATTTCATTACAAATTTTTGACAAAATATTTTAGCATTTTCAATTGAAATTTTAATGTGCATCAAGAGAAAACCTTAAAAATGAAAAGTGAGGCATTTAAACAAGTCAAAAAAAAAAAATTTTAATCATAAAAGTGAAAAATGAAATTTATAGTTGCACGCATTTAGATTGAATTAGACTTATTTATTTATTTTTCACTTTTTATTAAATATATATTCATAGTATACATTTAACTAATATCATTTGACAACTATATGTCTATTTTTACATAAAAATTTGACTAGAAACTTGAAGTTAACATGTGATATGTTATATGCTTTGATAAGATTAATTGACGTTCTGCTTTACTTGCTTCAGTGGTACGTATGCACATAAACAAATTTCCCTTTTTAATATTCTAGTTTCATCAACATACCATTAAAAATACATATAAATTTGAATGTAATAGGTTACAAAAAAGGTGTCATTTCACTAATAGTTTCCTTTCTACTTTTAAGGATTTCCTAACCGAGGTCAACTGAAACAAATTGAAGCATTTTCTATTACGAACATAGGTATGAATCTATACACTTTCCCATGTAATTTTATTGTTAATTAAGGTTAGACCATTTTAGTAATTTTCTCCCATGTGATTCCAAACTTGAGCATGACATTGAGCTAATATATTATACATTTAGTTTTAGATTCCAAACTTGTCAATAAAATTTTGTTCTTATCTATCTACTATGATTCACATGTTAAAGCATTTGTAATATTTTGGGCAACATAAAACTAAGTATAAATAAATAAATTCCATAATCGTAAAAGCTTCTTTTTGTCATTTCGTCATATAAATATAGAGGGGAATAGACCAGCAAATAAAAAAATTAGGACATTAAAGATATACTAAATAAACATTTCATTTTTAGAGATTACATACACCTATTTTAATAAAAATGACCTTTTATACTAGACATTTATTATCTTTTATCACACTTATGTGCACATATTTGGTTATATTTTGTATAGTTTTCATTTGTGTTGGGCCTCGTATGATCATCTTTTGAATTATCTTTTTATAGAACATGATTTTTTTGGTATAATGACAATATATCCATTCAATATATAATATTTAAAATCTTATATATTGACTACTCATTTTTATTTTTACAATCCCAAAATTTTGAGAATGTCAAAAATATTGTTTCAATGTCTTTTCCTAGTTCCTAGGTGAACTAGATGAGTGTATATTTAACTTTTGGATAATTTTTACCATGATTGTATCATTTTACTATCTTTAAACTAGAAAGGTTTTTTAGGTGTTTCTTTTAAGATGCTATATGTACAAGTGTATCCTTAGTCATTTTTTGTCGATTCTTATCCTTCAATATTGTATAAGGTAAACCTCTCATGCACATTTTATCAATTATTATAAGGAGGTATTCAAATATTATCAAGGAACTCTACAAATTGATATAATTCTTTCCTTATTAATATTTTACTAAGGACTTATATTAATATATGGTTATAGCAGGAGCATATAATTTAAATTTAATTGTCTAGGGAGAGAACGTGAAGCCTTATCTCTCACATGAGTAATTTGAATTACACTCACAAATAACTAGAACTAATTTACATATGATTTAAAGAACAAAAAATAGGTAGTTGTAACATATTAATATGTTATCCAAGTTAGTTAAATTACATACACTTTTTGCATTGTTTATTACATGGTGATTAAGTAAGGGTAGATGTTTAACATCCTTCTACTTAATATCCTAATGTTCCTTCATCTCCTACTTAAATCATAATCTAAGTGACCAAGAACTATGTTATTGTGGAATAACTTAATAATAACCATTTTAATATCTATATCTTAGAGTTTCTTAAAGGCTTAACTATTCTCTAATACATATTACATGAGACCTTGAGTGATTCTACTCTCCCAAGTGATACTAAACCTCCTTACTTTGCTTCATTTGTTTACATATTGAAATCTAGTGATAAATACATTTATTTTGAATTATAAGTCTTAATTCCCAAAGAGAGCATAGACTAAATTTTACCCTTGTACATTCATTTTTTAATCATCTATCTAGGTATGAAGATAGTCCTCATTGATAATGATCTAGGATTTGATATTTTTAGTTAAGCTTTAATACACTTGTACATAATAATAAGTCCCTTACATGTTTGGATATGGTCAACAAAAAATCTTAAAAATGAGCCATGAATACTTTTTGGAACAATTAAATTATTGAACATAATTGTTGGACCCAAAACTTTAGCCACATAATGTGAAGTGATATCCAGTCAAGTAGTTTATGATATTTTAATTCATAGACCATGGATTCATGGTTTGAGCATCGTTCCCTCTATATTACATCGATTTTTAAAATTTATTCATGAAGAATTAGATAATATTATTTTTTTATATATTTGATGTTCTTTTTTAGCTATTCAAGCTAGTATAATCTATAGACATCTAAAAGTGGCCATCAATGACCTTTAACCAGGCTTGTGATAAATTTTTATCAAAGTGTACACTTTGGCCTAAAGACACTAAAACACATTAAAAGCTTTGAAATTGTCATATTCAAGTGCTGATTTTGGCCAATGTATCCCTAAATAGGGAAATACAATTTATGAAACAATTAACTTTGATCAGATTATTTTGAGCCAAAATTATGATTTTGCACCTAGGTGCTCTAGATTATTCTAGATTGCTCTTTTCTATCAAATTTATAGTATGATACATGTGCCTTAATTATTTTATACTGAAAACATCCTAAATGGGATAATGGATCCAACACATCTAACATTGCATCCTAATTCTAATCCAGTCAAATTTTGAGCCAATAATATGACATTTTGACCAATTTGATTAATTTATACACCAATTGCCAAGATTTACATCAAAGTTGACTAATCATGTTTAAGGATAATAAATTTGAATAATGATCTTGATTAATAATTCCATGGATATTTTTGAATATTTATTTTTAAAAATTGATATTGAATAACTGCATCATCAAATAACATCATTTCTTGGAAAGACATCCCTAGGCCATAAATACATAAAATATCAGGATTAAGCCCTCAAATGCCTCATTAAGACCTTCCATACCTCTTTAATTCCTCTCTATCCCAAATATTTATGAGTTTATTTATTTAATTTGGCCTCCAAAATTGAATGGAGGCACTATGGGACAATCAAGACAACTTCATTGGTGAAAACCTCTTAGAAGCACCAGTAGTTGAGCATAAAATTTCTTTCCTATTTGATGAAGATAAAATTAAAATAGATTCCACTCTCGAACCTAATCAAATGGTAGGTAATATTGACCCTAAATAATAGAAAATTTTATTGGTCTTATCGAGAGAATATTTAAAAGTCTTTGGCCCCAACACATTTAAAGCTATGGTGAATCTAGAATCAACAACATTGTGTGTGTTTGAAAATCTTGATCTTTATTTATTTTCCCACCATCATTCATTCCATTATCATCCACTAGTCCATTTCCAAATCAAACCTATCATCCATTATTTATCCCCTTTTACCATCCACAACCATACTTTCCTTTGTAGAGGATACAAAGATATATTTTCTTAAATTTTGAAGGAAACTAAATCAATGACCAATGAAGATCACAACAACATTCTCAACATCCAAACCTGCAACTGTTATTGACAAACTATCAATTTAGATGAGGTATGGGGTAGAAATTAACATGATTGATTATTTTATTTATATTATTTATTTATTAGGATGTGCATCCCCACATTAGTAGGAACAAAAAAATCCAAAACCACACCCAGGCCATAAATATGTACCATGCCATTTCAAAGTGCTATACCTATTTTTTGTTATCGTATATCCTACCATTCACCCCATCACTTGGGGGCAACCCTATTAACATACTTATTTATCATTCTACCATCCTACTAGCCTATCATTATCCTAAACAATTTCATTCTACCATTCCATTCTTATCTAGACCAAATCTTGCTTTTAGTCATCCTACCCAATCCTATTTTGATCTTGGTTCCTTTGGTTCTTTCTGCACTTTTCACGAGGATATCTTGATCATTTTTTAGCAATAAATCAATCTATGTTTCAATGATAATATATGAAATTAGTGTGGTAGTTGATCTGGTAAGATATCTTTCATTTTCCATCCTATATCAAGTTTGTTTATGTGAGCCTGATTATAACCACCTATGGGAAAATTAGTGTTTCATCGGTCTTGCTACTAATTATAACCATCTATAGGAAAATTAGTATCATTGATCTAATCTATTGTATCCTAGTTATAATCATCTATGGGAAAAATAGGGGCAAAAATTATTTATCATGGATTGCCACATCACCTTGCCATTGTTGTTTCCATTTGACTGGGCATATGTTAGATTTGAGAACTTGTTGTTACCTGGTCAAGTTTCTCCCTACCTTTTATGTGGATATAATTATTGTCTTGATGTCAATTTAGGACTATGTGGGTCATGCTCAATTCATGATGAGGTTACCTCAGTCCTCTTTTCCATGCACTCTCATCATTTTATGAGCATCAATTCAAGTTTTCCATGCTCTCGTTGTTTTGAGAGCAACCTAAGCCACACTCTCACCTTTTGAAAATCAACCTAAGTCATGCTCTCACCATTTTGTGAGAAACCTAATCCATGATCTTGCCATTTTGTGACTAACCTAAGCCATGCTCTCACCATTTTGTGAGCTTGGACCATTTAATATTTCATGATTCTTGCTTGAGTTGAGATATTTAAAAATTCAAAAAATATTTGTAAAATTATTTAGAAAAAAGAAAAAACATTGACTACTTATTTTCCTTAAGGATTCTTGGAACCCCTACTAAATTACAGTAAAATCACTTATCACTTAGTTTCCCCATCTTCTTTGGCCTTTTCTCCCACATACTTGTAATTTTATAAGACCATTCATATTCTTCTACCACATCCATAATGTTTATTTTTCGTTAGTTATCATTTTCTTCCCATTTCCTAGAAGAACTACATTTGGCCTAAAGTTTTTGTTGGATATTACATCCATGGAGCTATATATTCAATGTTCACTTGCCTAGTGTATATGGAGATAAATCAACCACCCCTTTCCTTTTCTTCTATTCCCTCAGTCATGTTTGATTGTAAAGTTGTCACCTATTTTCTAGGGGCAATGTCTACTGCATAGGTTTAAGTCATGTTATTTGTACTAACATTAGGACTAATTATTATTTGTGTCTTTGTTTCTTTGTTTCTTTCTTAGTTGTTTGTGTGCATGTTTGTTTTCTTCAACATTGTTTCCGTGATTCAATCTTTGTACATTTATTGGGTGATTCCTTGTGCATTTACACTTGAATCCATCCATATTCGTATGTCTACATTACCATCATGATTTTTATCATTGGTACATTATTTTCTATTGAGTATTGGATCTTGGGAGTAAGTCCTTATGCATATTTCACCTAGTCCTCATGGTGTTTTATCACGATACTTACCATTAAGTGCTACAATAAAAATCAACTTCAACGAGTTTACTAACTAATGGAGGCATCAACATCTCCTAAACATTGACATCCACATCCAATCCCAATCATATCCCAAACATAGTAATTAAATAATGAAAGAATTTCAACATTTGTTAGTTCAGATGAGCATCTCCCTACTAGCAGGTTGTCTCAATTCATCTTTATCCTTTGTATCAAGTTACCCACATCATATTTACCATAATCAACCAATCAATCTTATTTTCCATAATTGGGGTCCAATGATTATAATTTCCTATGGGAAAATCATTGTACACTATCCCACCTATATTTCTCAATGATTATAATCACCTTCAGGAAAATCATTTTGTTCTCACCAAATTTACCTTCTTTTTTCCCAAACAAGGACATGTTACTATCTTGTTTGTCTATCCTAACTTGTAATGTCCCTTACTTAGGGCCTCTCTTATCTGCACAAAAACTCGGATACCAAAGACCAAAGCTCTGATACCACTGTAATATCCCCAACCAGTAGGGACTATTGAAACTCAAACAACTCTGATACCACTGTGATATCCCCTTCAAATAGGGAATATATAAACTCTAAAGCTCTGATCACAATATAAACTTGTAGAATATATTCAAATAAGCATAAACAAATCACAGTATAATCTCTTAATAACAAATCAAGACCTCATTACTTGTTCTTCTATGATGATTACACAATTGAGTCTCTGGCATACAAATTAAAGAATATTACAGTCTGGTCTTAAAACCCTGTGTTTTGCAAATCTGGGAGTGAAATCTGAATCTGGAAGGGTCTCGGCCTTTCTGTGTCGACACACAGACGCCGTCGTCGGTCGATATCTCGCCGACGTCGGTCTCTGTCGGTCGGCTTTCTGCCGACGTCGGTCCTCAGTCGACCGATGTCGGTCTCTATAAGCCCTCTCTCTGCCGATGTCGGTGCCTGATCGGATCTGTACGGACCTGTACGGACTTAGTACGGCCGCCAACTCAGCATAACCTGTCTGTTGATCCCTGATCTGGAAATCTATTGTTTCTAATACAGCAGATCTCTCTCTGTATAATTTATTTAATCAAAACATAAACTAAATCAAGAAATACCTGGAAAGCTCTGTGATAAACTTCTGTGTGAAGTTATCTCTCAACCCTGGAATTCTGTGATAACTTCTGGATGAAGCTATCTCTCAGATCTGTATTTCTGTGATAACTTCTGGATGAAGCTATCTCTCAATTTGGCGATAAATCAACTGATCTTTCACAGCCTCTAAATCACACACAATGAAGAGGGAACGTTCTCCACTGCAATGGAATCCTGGAACCCTTGGCTCAGTCTTCACAAAAGAATTTCTTCAATTTTCAATAATCAATAATCTATGCATAATCAATAATGGCCTCCATGTGAAACCCTTATACCCTCAAAAGATATGCTTGCCCTAATTAGGGTTTTCTTAAATTAGCATTAGGGTTTCTAATTTAAAATTAGAGCAAATAATTAATAATTAATTATTAATGAGACCAAATAATTAATATTTGATTAAATCAATCAAATATTAATATCTCCCTCAATATATGTCGGATCCTCAAAACGATCGAAGCAGGTGAATCAGGGAGTGATTCCGCACGTGACCATACCAAAATAAAGGTGCTCCACTGCATATCAAATATCCCTAAAAAGTAGGAGCCCTAGCCAAATATGTCTGAAATAACCTGAATGAAAATCAAATGTAGACATCCTGTGAATCAAAGTCAATCCAAGCTCCATTATGACCCTCTATCCATCCTATTAGCCTACGAAGGTCGCATAATAGGCCAATCATCAAATCTGTCAATGTCCACAAAAAGGGGGACATGACATAACTGGGGCATCTCCATCTTCTCAATGATTATAATTACCTTTGGGAAAATCATTATGTTATCATACTATGTTGCCATTATCAGGGTATACTACTTATAACCACCTTTGGAAAAACCATTATACATCATCCCACTTACATTTTTATTGATTTTGATTACTTTTCAAACTTGTTGTGTTCTCACCCAAATAGTGTCAAATTGTAGAACCTAAAAGTGGCCAGTAATGACCTTCAACTAAGATTTTGACCAATTTCTATCAAAGTGCATAATTTGGCTTAAAAATGTTAAAATGTATTAAAAGATTTAAACTTGTCATATTCAAGTTCCAATTTTGGTTAATGTATCCTTAAATAAGATAATGCAATTTATGATACAACTAACTTTGATCAAATCATTTTGAATCAAAATGATGATTTTGCACTTGGGTGCTCTGGATTGCTCTTTTCAACCAAATTTTTTGCACGAGACATGTGACTTTATTATTTTTTGTTGGCAACATCCTAAATTTTATAATAGATCCAACGCATCTAAAATTTCATCCTAATTCCAATCCAGTCAAATTTTAAGCTAATAATATGACATTTTGACCAATTTGAATAATTTGTGCACCAATTGCCAAGATTTGCATCAAAGTTGATTAATCATGTTTAAGGCTAATCAATTTGAATCATGGGCCTAATTAATAATTTGATGGAGATTTTAGAATATTTATTTTTATAAATTTATATTGAATAACTACATCATCAAATGACATCATTTCTTTTAAAGACATCCCTAGGCCATAAATGCATAAAATATTAGGATTATGCCTTTTCATGCCTCATTAAAAACTTCTATGCCTCTTTAATGCCTCTCTATCCAAATATTTATGAGGTAATTTATTGAATTTTTCCTCCAAAATTTAATAGATTCTTAGCCACACATTTCCATCTTGAGATGGATGGTTTAGGTTCATTCTGATTATTTTCAAAACTTTATAAATAGAAGGTCTTGCCTATTAAATTTTAAGCTTGGATAGTGTAAAGTTATAATACTTAAATAATTCTAAATACTTTTAAATTTAGATTTATAATGATAAATTATTGATGCAAGCCAAGCCAAAGTCAAAGGTGCCAAGAGGAGATGAAGGTAGCCACACTCCAGTGATGAAGATCTCTTGAAACACAAGCCGAGCAAGCCAAAGAAGAATCCTTTTGGAGAAGTCAAGGATTTGGTAAGAAATTATTATTTTGTCTTAAGGTTTCTTATTTCTTTCCATTTCTAGTTGTATTTTTAAATGGTTTTTGCTCACTAAGCTCCCCCTAGTGACTAGGCTTAGAGATGTTATGCTAGTTAGTGTGTTTCTTTCATTTTGTTTTCATTATGGAACTAACACGATACTAACCATCCTCCCTTGAGTCAAATTACTAGTCTACATAACCCATAGAAATTATTATTTCACACTTAATTTACCTCAACAAAATGTTATGCCACCACAAAAATCTAATCCCATGGAAAAAAGCATACATATTTTTTAGGTGAAATGAGTGATAATAATGAGGATATTTATGCTTATGGTGATATTAAAGGGGAAGATGATGAAAATTTTAATAAAATAGATGATCATTTATAAAATAGTATCTTTACACAAGGTGGTCCAAGAGAATATTGATATGACATGATTACATTTTGTATTGGACAATTATATTTTACTTTTTGAGAAATTTTGGTTGACCTTTCCCATCCTCCATACTTAGTGATAACTATCTTCTACAGATAAAGGAAAACAACTTATGAAAAAACCTTTTTTCAATAATAATTAATCAAAGCAACCTATTGGCTTTGTTCAAACTAATTCACGACAATATGGAAAAGTATACATGTGTCCAAATAAAATGGGGTGCAAAGGTCAAGGATTAGGAAAAAATGAGAAAGTCATTCAATAACCAATCATCCCAATTCCCCATTAATTCAAACCATGTCTTGGCTATACCAAGGAGATTACTGCAAGGTGATACCCTTCCCAGTGGATCACAAGAATCTTAATGCTTATTATTATGATTGATCTTAAACATATAAAATATTTACATGCTCACTTCTCCAAGTCTAGTACAACTCTTCAAAATTAATTTTATAATTGCATATTTATATAATCTCTTTTCCAAGTTTAATAAGAATCATGACAACATTCAATACTCAAATACCACATGCCCCAAATGAGTTATCTTAAGTATTTGGTAAAAAAATAAATAATTAAAAAAAAATTATCAATAAAAATTTGATTTATAAAATATTTAATACAATAAAAATTTGTTGCCTAAATAAAAATTACATCAGCTTCACAATCAAGTGCCTAAACTGATAAAACATAAATTATTGTATTGTTTGGTTCGAAGGAAATGCCAACTCAATTGTACACATGTTTGCATCAAATACACTAATGTTATTAATGATGGCTTAGTAGATTCACCTCATGATCATGGTAAAACATGTGATTTTCAACATAGATCTTATAATGATTATTTAGGATTTTATGGTACCTATACTAAATATATATGATCAAGAAATCACTCTATCTTTTAGAACATTGTGTTGACATTTTGTTTTCTATCTTTCATTGATGTTACTTATATTTTATTGAATTGTAATTTTTATTTGAGTTGATTTGTTTTCATGACATTTTATTTATCGTTTTTCTTTGATTTTTTCCTTTTGATTCTTCCTCTTGGGAGTTTTATTTCTTAGCATTTTATTTTATTATTATTAATTTTACATATATACATGTGGTATTGATTTTTTGTTATTTTTTTTTTTCACCACATGTACTTGGAATATTTATTTTCCAAGATCTACATGGTACACATCATAATTATATTGGTGGCATATGATTTACATAATTACATTGGCTTATATCATGTCTACTTTTAATACATATTATTGTGCTCAAAATGGTTATATATGTCCCACATAAAAGGAAAGAGTCTTCTGTAAAACCATTAAAATAAATAAAAAAAATTAGTAAAAATAAAAAAATTATTATTTTTTAATGGATACATACCATGCTCATCTATCTATACATTAGGTTTTCAATATACATAGTGTAAACACAAGATTGTAAACGAGGTTAGTTCTTGTTAGCCATGAAATCAGACATGAAAATAAGGAAAAACATAACATCCTAGGTAGGGTCCTCAGATTGGGAAAGGTCTAAGAATAAACAAACTATAAAATTGAAGATAAAATAAAGACGATTATACATTATGCATGGATGCCACCTTCTAAGCCATGTGTAGATATGTTGAGCTTGGATTGTAGTGCATGAGATGTTTGTTAATGTCAAAACATCATGTAGATGACATGTCCCCTTGACTTCCTATGTTTTGGATGAAGAATAGAAAAAGTGTTTACTTATTATATATTTTGGTAGAGTAATTTTTCACAAAATATGTTGTCTATAATGTCACATGATCCTTATATTTATATAATTTTTAGATTGAATTCGATCATCAGATGATGATCAATATTTGTGGTTAAAATTTAGTATAATTTGGAGAGTTAATGCCAATAAGATTTTGGGTTGAGTTTTCAATAACTAGGAATGGATTTGCATATTCTAATATTTGTTTTCATTTATACAAATACTTGACAACTTTCCATGTGATGTCATAATGATGTCATGATACCAAATATTTGAATCCACTTTCCATGTGAATGGAGTAATAATTAAAATAATCGAATAATAAAATAGGTAATTCTATAACCTATGTAATCTCACATTAAATAAAGATTAGGTTAGTTAACTTAAATAAAAATGATGCCACTTATGAAAGTTGAATAAGAGTTCAACCTATTTAGTCTAAAATGTCACTTCCAAAGTTATAATTTGACTTGGGATGAATTAAGCTTGGTTGATGACTAGATATAGTGAATTATCTCAATCAGGGATGCCCTAATGAATTTAATAATATGCACAAATGTGTAGATAAATTTAAGTTTTTCAGTGATTTCTAACTTGATTTACATTGTTATATAAAGTTGCTCTGATTACAAATTGGACATGAAATTGATGAAAATGGAGTCTCTACATTTTATCCTTATTTAAAAGAGCATTGTGAGACACTAGACAAAGGAATGACTTTTCAAAGAATGAAAAATTCATTAAAATTATTTTATAATAACAAAATAAAGACATGTTCTCATTTTGTTGATTCATGTTCCATTTTATGAAAAATGAGTTCACAATGATGCCCCAAAATATACTTGGGATGCCCCATCAAGGGATTGGATGAAAAATAAGTTTGATGGATAGGCATTGAAAGGAAAAACATTGGAAATTTTATGGTAGAAGAGTTTGAGAAATAAATAAATTAAAAGAAAATGAAAGTAAAAATAAACCATGGATCTAATAACATGTCTTTGAAGAAATAAAATGAAGGAATGGGAGGATCGGGGGGTAAAAATTCAAAATTTTAAACTATAAACTTACCCTTGGGGTGTGAAAATGGTTCATTTTTACCCTCTCCTATTTAAAAATTATGCTCTATATTTATATGTGAGATTTTTGAGTGAAATGGCACACATTCCATGACAAAGGCACCTTGGAGAAAGGGTATGCATATAAAAATGGTAGAGTAGGATTACAAATTCAGTAACTTCATTTTTCTATTTTTTTTTCATTTAATGGATTTCATGATCTTTATAGGTAGGAAGTTTAGTGAAATCGTTATTTTTAAAAATCTTCAAAATGGTGATATCAAGCACATAAACGGTGATGTCACCTATAAAATGGTGATATCACCATGAAATTGGTGATATAGTGACCAAGAATATGATATTGTAGGAGCAGGTGAGAAATGCTAAAATGATGAAAACACATAATCAGAAGGAAAATGCCCCAATAATGAGAAAGTAACAAAAATGATGATAACACCCTGTCAAATGGTGATATCACCTTGATAAATGATAATAATGCCAAAAAAAATAAAAATGTGAGAAATAATATTACACCATGTAAAATGGTGATATCACCCTACAAAAAAATGATAACACTTTTTGAACCATTATAACATGTAAGAAATGGTGATAATGCCAAGATCACCTAGGAAATAGTGATAACACCATGTTAAATGATGATATTGCCAAAATTATTGGAAATTCTTGAGTAGAAAATGGATTGAATGAGAAGATGTGATTTTTTTATAATGTGAATGTGTATTTTTTTATTTTAGATAGGAAAAATGATTTTTTTGATGTTGACGTATTGTGTTTCATGATAATTATATTAAGTTGTCTAGATAGATCTTTTTGACCTAGTGTGCTGACATGTTTTTAATTTATAGGAGCGAGTCTTTCTTGGTATTGATCACTTGAAAGTATCACTTGTGTGTCTTAGATGACTTGGTTAATGGATAGAAGATACTTTGGTGTTCTTTGACATAATAGGATTATGACACATTGCATAGATGCTCATGATTCAAGGAGACATGGCCTATTTTTAGCACTAGTCAAACATTAGCACTCAAATATAAGTACATTCCACATTCCTACTAGAGAGGTGATAGTTACACTAGAGGATGTTTGGAAGATACTTCACATTCCTATCTAGGGATCCATGATCCACTAGATGCATAGTAGGGATGATTAATAATAATAGAGGACCTAATTTGGTTCATTGATGTCATGACTAAGGGTGTAATTATTGATATAGATGCAATGAATGATCCTAGCTTCCTTATAAATATATCTTAACCATTGATTGATAAGGAGGTTGTCTTTTTTATATCAATTATTATTAGCGATAAACTACAACCTAACAAGAGTGGTTGATTATTTCACATAGGCTTGATGGGAGTGATCTGAGACATGATTTATTTGCCCACATGGTTTAATTAGGGCCCAATAATATTGGCCTAACTATATATATATATATATATATATAAACACAGGATGGACTATTTCTGAGTAGGAGCATCGAACCTTACACATTGCTTCATATCTAGGCTAGGAAACACATCAAAATTGAATAACTAGTGGGGGAGAGACAACAATGGAAACTAGAGGATCTATTGATCTATAGGTAGAATTTGATATGAGGGGGCCAATGGGGGAATCAAGGGTATGTTTAATTCTACTGATGGGTGATCAATAAGATGGTCAATGGAGGCTTTATCTAGCACCCATACATGCACACTCATTTTGGTTAGAAAGAGGATGGACATGTGACACTATAAATGACCACTAGACTTGTTACATTTTAAATAAGCATGACTTCATAGGAGATATATATCTCCCTGATCATGTTCAAAGGTAGTTTGGGTGGTAATTGTATATAGTTGATGGGCCATATTGTTTTTCATATGTGACACTTTAGATCAATGAGTGGGGAGATCCCATCCCTAGGTCATGAGTACTTAGGAGTTTATTAAAATTAAAAATAGTGGCATGGGTATATATGGGAGGGACAAAAGATATAGAGGTGATAATAACCTATGTAACTTGGTGGACTTAATTTAGACTAGTGTGGATGACTTGACCTAGACTTCCATGGGGTGAGCAACTAAGGCCATGTTATTAGAAATGGGATAGGCCTATACCTAGACATATATAGTTATAGGGGTTAATTCAAGTATCTATATGAATATAGGAACCATTAGATTAAATAACTTTATGGTAGGTTATGCCCACGATTATTGACTCAAGATTAGAAATCACTAGTAGCAATAGTGGTAGAAATAATAGTAAAAACAATAGGGAGTCCTCAGAGTAGGATATGCATATGGTAGATGAGCCTATCCTGTATGCATACAAGGGATAGACATATTTATATAATCCTGAGGTAATCCTTATTATCATAGAAGGGTTAAGATATGATAGGAAAGACTTTAGGCCATGTAGGATCATCTCAGCTTATCAAATCAAAGGATGACTAGACCAATATATACATGTTAAAGAGGGATATGACATCCTAAATTATAGATATTTCAAGGCTAGAGGAAGTGGTGGATGGGTTTTAGAGATATTTGAAAGGGGCCTAGGGTGAATTTAAGAGATTACATGGCCTCATTGGAAAGAGAGATACATATATTGCCACACTAAGGGGGTAGTTTACCTTGACAACAGTCATATAGGCCCAACTCATGCTGAGGGATATAGAGATAGAAATATTCATTAGAGAGTGGGGCAAGGCTAGGTCTAATGTATAGAGGATCTATAGGGAGAGGGAGATACAGATAGATACATTGTTTTAGATTAGGGATTTACCAAAGCAATAGTTAATGTGGTGAAGGCCAAGGATGATGTGATATGGTCCAAAGATGAGGATATATATATATATATATATATATATATATATATATATATTATATGAGTTGGTAGTACCAATAGGTATGAAGGAACCAAGATTTCATGAGAATACCCAGAGCTATAAGTCTAGCCATAAAACTAGGTGATGTCATACTACAACATCATAGAGATTAGTGGTCCAACCTCCTCCACATTTGAGAGTGATGAGTCTGCCACATTAGTCGTATCCTCATAATATATGTTAGATTTTCAATTAGCAGAGTTCACAAAGGATACCTCTTAGAGATGTTCAGAATTAGAGCTAGTTTTTAATGATAACTCAAAAATTCATATTTTGTGACGTGTATATCTTGATGTAGAATCATTATTTTGAGATGTACACAGATACTCATTTTTTAATCATATGATGTATATGGACTTATTTCAATATATATATGATGTTTTTTTCTAATTACATGGATGTTTAATCATTTTGTAAATTAGGTATTTAATAGCAATGTGGATTTATATTTATTTTCCATGATTCTATGGAACATTTACTTTCCATGTTAATGTTTCACTTGACCAAGATAATAAATGTTATTGAATGTGATGATGATTTATCCTTTGATAATGATGTTAAAATTTTATGATTCTATTTGTATGATCATTTATAAATTTTCATCATGATTAACATATATGTATCCATATTGTGATTTTTTATTTATTTTGATGATGGAAAATGTGATGATGTTCTGATTTTTGTATATGAGCACATGTATCCACTATGCACGGGGATGCTTTCTTTTTGTGTGATATTATATATAAATATCTCAATAACTTTATTTTTAGGCTTTCACATGATAATATACATCATAATTATAAAATAAATCATGATAAAATTGTTTTCCACTTACATAGGGACTAGTTTAGATACAAATACTAATAACTCAAGGTCAAGATATGAAAATTATAGACCTAAGTATAAATCAAAAGTTAGTCAAAAATTAGTTCATATACAAATGTTAACAAATAAAAAATTGTGATATGAGTAATCAATTATTACATATGATAGTATGCATCATAATTATAAAATGAATCATCATAACATTATTTGCCACTTGTGTAGGGACTAGTGTAGATACAAATACTAAAAAATCATGTCAAGAGATGAAAAATATAGACTTAAGTGTGAAGCATATTGTAATAAACAAAATAAAAATAAAAATTAGTTCAAAAAAAATGTTAACAAATTGAGATCAATATATGAGTAATCAAGACCTAAGTGTAAAAATATAATTTACTAAACAAAAACAATGTGATAAAATAAACATATAAGCAGTCAAAAAATTAAATAAAACAAAAAACATAGCTAAAAATTAATAATCAAACAAGGAATCATCAGTGTATGAATTTAATAATAAGATGTTATGCTTGTATTTTTCCCCTATGTCTAGGGAATGTCAGATATGATTATGTGACAAACTAGACTTAAGGTGAATGAGAGGAGGAACTATAAAATTTAAACCTAGATGGCCCATACAAAAGGACACTGCTTACATATTCTATGTGGACCTCAAGCCAATGTATTTCTCTAAGAAATGGGAGTGAATAAAAATGAAAACAATGAGTATAGTGAAAATGTTAGATAATCAATGTATGGGATTGGATAAAAAAATGATAAGAGCATGCATAAGAATAACTCACAAAATGAAATTATTGTAAATTATAACAACGTGCAAAAAAATGAGATATTTAAATATAATGAAGGGGGAAATGGAAATGGAAACAATAGTGGTTACACTAACCTGAGCTACCCCATATAGCTAAGCACTACCTACATAGTCTATGTGGACCTCAAGCCTATGTAATTATCCCATAAATGGTAGTGTAATGAATGACATTATTGATTCAAAGTGATCATGTTATTTTGATAGATACCCACCCAAGGCATAGGTAAAGACCTAGGGGAATAGTATAATCAAAACATAATTGAATGATAATATGTGATTAAATAGAATAGGGAAGTCATGATTTAGATATGATTTTTCCCATTCGTGTAATGTATAACACAAAGGGGAGGATTATCCATATGATACTCAAATAGTGTCACTTAGAATAAAACTAAGAGGAATAACCACTAGCAAATAGTATGACAAAATGTGCAAATATTTTGTGGCTTTATATCTCTTTGGGAGATGTGAGGCTTTTTCTAAATGTTTTGATTTTTAGGATTTTTTAGGCCTTTGAATTTTTTTGTATTTTTTTTGGAAATAAGATATGCATATGAGTATTCTAAAAGTATAATGTACAATTTAGTATAAACAAATGATCACAGAACTGTATAACAAAGGAAACACAATCTTGGGTAGGGGTTCAAACAACAACTAATCTAGCCACAATAGTGGGCTAGAACGAAAAATAAAGGGAGAGGAGAAGGGAATACCACTCAATAGAAAATTAGGATATAATGAAAGTGATATGGAATGGGTAAAAATATCATCAAATATAGAAAATTAGGATATAATGAAAGTGATATGGAATGGGTAAAAATATCATCAAATATCTAAAGTAAATTGTTTCAAGGATTGCCAAGCTGGGAAACCATGCAGAAGTAGTCTAGTGTTCTAAAGTTCTACTTGAAATGATATCTTGATAAGGACCAAGTAGGAACTATGTGTTGAAAGGTCTTCTCAACCCATATGAAGTACATATAGGTAAAAATTAAGATCAATACATTAAAATAACATGAAAAAAGAGAAGTATTGACTCAGGAATGGAAATTGAAAGGAAGAGGGAAAGAACACAATGGGAATGCCCCTAAACAAGGGATATCATACACCATGTTAAAAAAATTGAGATTAAAAATGATTGAGATGCATAATTTTTATAATCTCATCCAGCTTATACCCCTCTAGTGTATCCAACTTGTATGCACTAAAACCATAGTTCGTTGTAACAATGAAAAGTCCCAACCAATTTGGCTCAAATTTTCCATTCTATTCACATTCT
This sequence comes from Torreya grandis, assembly GCA_037957365.1. NCBI lineage: Eukaryota > Viridiplantae > Streptophyta > Pinopsida > Cupressales > Taxaceae > Torreya > Torreya grandis. The sequence continues at coordinate 181,576 of JARHVA010000719.1, read as the reverse complement.
ACATTAATGTTTTTATGATTTTCCTTCAAGACAAGATCACCCACTTCAAATTCCTTCAGGATGACATGCTTGTTATAACTATGATGTATCTGATTATGATATGCTTTCAGATGACTCAATGTGGTTAGTCATTTCTCATTTAAGAGTTTTAGATCTTGTATCCTAGAAACTCTATACTCTATATAATACATGATACCCTACAATGAAATACATGTAGATGGAAAATTGATATCAATATGTAGGACAACTTCCTAGAAAAAAACTAGGTAGTAAGGTGTTACACCTATAGGTGTAGAGATATTAGTAAGATAAGCCTATAAGGCAAGGAATAAGTACATGTGTGAATTGAGACCAGATTTATTGCTAATATTCTTAAGAACATTGAAAATTGTCTTATTATATTCCTCAACTTGGCCATTAAATTGAGGGTAATAGGGAGTTGACCACATATGTTTGATATGAAAGTGTATACAAAGGTTTTTCTCATCCTTATTCTTGAAGGATCTACCATAATTAAATATAGTGGATGATGTAACACCATATGGGGAGATGAGGTGATTCATAATTAATTTAGATATCTACTTACTTGTTATGTAGGTGAGAGGGGTTGCCTCAAACCACTTAGTGAAATAATCATTAATAATCAGGATATGCTTGTGGTCATCTAAAGAAGTGGGGTTTATCTTACCTATGAGATTGGATCCCCATGTATAAAATGACTAAGGATAACTGATAGGCTAAAATTATTGTGAAGGAGCATGAATTAAATTACCATGATTTTAACAAACAAGGAATTTTTTGATATGAATACATGCATATAATTCCATTGTGGGACAATAGTACCCTTTCCTAAGCATTTTCTTATAAGGACCATTCTGCTTTTATGATCCCCACAAATCCTTTGATGCATGTATTTAAGTAATAATTTGGATTTACCTAATTTTAAACATCTAAGTAGCATCCCATCATAGACTATATGATAAAGTGTATTGTAGAGTAAAGTGTAATGGGATGTGTTATGAATTAATGACTTATGTTGGTTGTGTCATAGGTCAGTGAGAAGAATGTGGTCTTCAAAGTAAGTGTATATGTTTTGGTACCATGGGGGATTAAGACCAGTAATATCAAATAATACTTGAGTTTTAGGATGGTTATAAGTCAACATGAGAATATTTTCAATAAGAAATTGATATTCACATGCATGGGAATATATCTATCTTAATGACCCAATGGTTTTTGGCCATCAATTGATCTATTGTTGGCTTGTGGTATTTTCTCAAACTAGATATGCTCAAAGTTTTGTATGAGGCTATCAACCATGCCTTTTTAAGCCATGGAATTCTGATCCTTTGTTTTATTATGGTATGTAACTTGATTGATGATACATTGTGAATCTCCATATACATCCAATTATTGAATGATCCACTTAATGCAAGGTGAATCCCTACAACAAATGTCTCATATTATGAAATATTATTAGTGCATGAAAAATCAATGTGAAATGCATTGGGAATGATATCCCCATAAAATGAAATGAATAGTATCCCTAGTCCTAAACCATAGGTTCTAAAAAAACCATTCAAGTATAGGTTTCCTCTAGCATGAAGACATATTTATATAAGAAATTAATTATAAAAGGATGGGTATATGACAAAGGCACTTTGATATGTTGATATACAAGTACTTTCCCTTTGATAGATTTCTTATTTGTTTATTATATATGAAACTCATGTAGGAGAATAATCCATTTGGTAATATCACTTGTCAATACTACTTTAGAAAGAAGATATTTGAGAGGGTGACATTTAAAATTATGAGGGTCTTATTTTTTAACATATAGTGGCACAACTTCTATGATGTAAACACTAATGTTAAACATGATATATCAATAGGTGTATAATTTTGATCATAAGAAACAAGTGTCATCCTTAGATAATAGATTCATGCTCTATTCTTTGGTCATCATGTTGGGATAAAATTTCCCTCAAGGCATGTTCATTTGTTGAGATATAAAGTAATAAGGGATTTCTTAGAGTTGGCAGGACCAACACTAGTGGGTTTTCTAAATAGGGATTTTATTTATCAAATTCATCTCAACAATCAACATTCCATTGAAAGGTAGCTCCCTTCTTCAAAAGATGACTTAAAGGATGGAAGTGATCAATAAACTATGAAATGAATTGACAAATGGATTAGATTTTGCCTTTCAAATTATGGAGCTATTTCAAATTAGAAGGGGGAGACATTTATGTGATGTCCTTCATCTTGGTTGGATTGACTTTAATTCCTTTGTGTGAATTAATAATACCTATAAATTTTCCCAATGTGACTCCAAAGATACATTTATTGTTAGATTGGCCACAATCTTGGGTCCTTGCATAAAATATTGAGAAAATTTATGTATGTAGCAATGAAATCACAAATAAATTTCAAAGAAGGAAGAAGCTTGTATTCACACATCAATATTACAAAATATGACCTTCTTGCTTAAAATCGCATTAATCTATCTTTCTTGTCTAACCTTCTAAAAAGGAAAAGTGGGGTACATATAGGAAAAATTAAGGCAACTTGAGGAAGCCTCTATTTTTCCTAATTAGATAATTACATTAAAATTTAATTAGCCTATGTGACCCTTTTATAACTAACCTAAGGAAGCTTAATTGACATATAATGGTCATAAGGCCATGTAGGCAAAATTGAATGAGAAAAATAACTACACCAACACCACCCATTAAGCGTAGCTTATGTGAAAAGCCTAATGAGGTACCCAAGTACATAGTGAATAACCTCCATAAGAGGAAGAAGAAGGTGGAGCAGCCCTAACCCCAATGAGAGCTTGTAGATGAAAAAATTTACTCTCTATAAAGGGCTTGGTTAGAATATCTAAAATCTACTTTGATGTTGGATAGTATCAAAGATCAATGAATTGCTCGTTGATAAGTTCTCTAATGAAGTGCATGTGAATCTCTATGTGTTTGGTCTTCTGATGTAGAAATAGATTCTTACAAATATGGATATTGCTTTGGTTATCACAATAGATGATTGTTGTCTTATGAAGCTGGATGTGAAACTCAGTGAGAATCCCCTGAAGTTAGATTGCCTCAGTGGTGGCATTGATAACCCTTTTGTATTCTACCTCTATAGATGATAAAACAATTGCATGTTGTTTCTTGCTTGACCAACTTATTGGACCTGAACCAAGTGAAAAATTGTAGCCTAAAGTGGAAATTTGACTTTGAATATCTCTAGCCTGATCTAAATCTATGTATTTAATCAAATCAAACTTTGTTCCCACTTTGTAGTGTATCTCATAGTTGTGCAAACCCTAAATGTAGTGTAGAATCCACTTAGCTTCTTTCCAATGTAATTCATGTGGATCCTTCATAAACTAAGAGACCATGCCAACTACATAGGATATGTCAGGTCTAGTGTGTGTGAGATAGATAACATTGCTCACAAGTTGCCGATATGGAGTTGTATCAATCAATGGTGTAGGACAATCACCCTCAAGATTCACACTAGACAAGAAGGGAGTAGGAGATGGCTTACAATCAACCATGTTAAAAATTGAAATAAAATCAAGAGAATACTTGGATTATGATAAATTTATCCCAAAATTTGACTGAATGATTTCAATCTTGAGAAAGTAACGCAACAATTCCATGTTTGTCATTGAAAATCTATCTAAAAGTGTAATTTTTACTATTCAGATGGATGATCATGAGCTCCCTATAATCAACAAGTCATCCACATAGAGAACTAAGATCAATAGAGAATCATCCCACCACAAGATGTAGTAATTCAGATCTGAGTGAAATCTAGTAAACATGATTGTGAGGAGAAGGGAGTGCATCTTGGCATACCATGCTTGAGGGGCATGTTTGAGTCCATAGATTTCTTGAGTCTATAGACCAAAGAGGAATCTTCCACAAAGCCTTGTGGTTTCTCCATATAGATCTCTTTTTTGACATCACCAAGTAGAAAATCACTCTTGACATCCATTTGGTGAACATCCCATTGATGTGCAACTGTAATGGCTTGAGTGACTCTGATAGATGCCATTTTGGCTACAAGAGCAAATGTCTCAGTGTAGTCTATGTTAGTTACCTGAGAAAACCCCTTTGTAACCAGATGATATTTATACTTATCAATAGACCCATCTATGCCATACTTAGTCTGATAAACCCATTTGTAATGGACTAATTTTCTTCCTTTAGGAAGAGGGACCAAGTCCCATGCTTTATTCTTGATTAGCAAACTATACTCCTCATTCATAGAAAAATCCCATTTTGGAATGTCAGATGCCTCATGAAAGGTTTGCAGATCTGAAGCAATAACCAGGTAGACATGTGAAGTCCCCTAAAACTATGAATGTGTACACCTTATATCTAATGGATTTCCAACCCATTTCCTAGTACTTTGAAGTGTCTATCTGGCCCAAGAGGGACCAAAATTTTATGTAATTAGAGAATCAAGAGGTGAATCATCATCATCTATAGTGTGAGTGTGAGATGGAGGAGTAGAATCCTCATCACTGCTCTTATCACTTGAAATTAAAGAAGAAAAAGATTCATCTTGATCATCAAGAGGAATTTGAGGTGGATCTAAGTCATTGTCTAAGGTAGAATTAATTTCCAGTGAAACTTTTGAAGAGTCTAAAGTGTCAGTAGTGAGTTCAAGTGGGCCTTTACAAAACTTGACACTCCTTTCTATGAACAACTCATGAGTTTTAGGATGTAGGATCTTGTATCCCTTAGTACCCTCTACATACCCCACAAAGATACAAGACTAACTTTGAGGGTCCATTCCCTTGTGTTTCTTCTTTAGAACATGGGATATTTCTGGTGATCTAAACACTCAAAAGTGATCCACTATAGGTTTGTGACCACCCCAAGCTTCAAAATGAGTGATTCCTTTCAAGGCTTTATGTGGAACATAGTTTTAAATGTAGCACACATATTTGATTGATTTATCTCAAAACTAAGGAGTAAGAGACTTTGATTGAAGCATGTAGTGGAGCATTTCTTTCAACATATACTTCTTATGTTTAGCCACACCATTCTACTAAGGACTGTATGGAACAATATTTTACATCTAAATCCCTTTTGATATGTAAAACTACTCAAACCTATTATTGGCATACTCCTCACCATTATCAATCCTTAAGATTTTGATTGAACAATCTAACTGCTTCTCCATAAGTGCCTTGAATTCCTTGAAGTGATCGAAGACCTCAGTCTTCTTTTTGAGAAAAAACACTTAGGTGTACCTAAAAAATTCATTGATAAATGTGAGCATGTATCTGCTCCTATTGAATGAAGGTTTTGGAAATGGACCTATATGTCACTATGGATAATTCTAGCTTCTATTCAGATCCCCTTCCTTTTCCCTTGTCATATTTCGCTTTTGGATGTTTGTTAAGAATGCAACCATTGCATAGGGCATCCAAGAATTTGACTTTAAGAAACCTTGAAACCATGTCCTGATGATTGAGTTGCTTTAGGTAACAATAGTTTAAATGGACAAATTGTTCATGTCATAGTTTGCTCACTCCATCTACATAAGTAAGTAGTATAGCTGAGGGTTGATCTGGGGCAAATTGTGAGAAGCTATAAAACTTAGACTAATGATTGGCCTTCCCATAAGCCACTATAGTGTCTGTGTGTAGTTCCTTGATAACCACTAAATTAGGTGTGAACTCAACTCGCTTCCCTGCACCTAAATGAGTGATTTGGTACATTGACTGAAGATTGGTGGATAGTGAAGGAACACACAGAACATCATTGAAGGTCTCATCACTTACTTCAACTGATCTTGTACCACTAACTTCTATTGAATTGTCATCACCCATGATAATTTAAAGCATGGAACATGGTTCTATTTTTTTAAAATAGATCCTGTAAGGAGGCCATGTGATAGGAAGCACCTAAGTCAATAACCCAAGTCAAAGGCTGAGAAGCTACTATAACAAGTGCCTTACCCTTGTTTTAACCCTCTTTTCTATCTTTAGCCTTTACATAATATTGTGCAGATGTGGTTTGAGTTTAGGATTTAGGAACACTAATGTTATTCTTCTCAAGCATCTTAGTCAAGGTGTCAATCTTCTTTTTCATGCACTGAGATTCATCATGCCCAAATTTCTTGCAAAATTTGTATTTGAGTTTCTCCTTCTTAGGTTTCTCACTTGAGGAGGACTCATTTGATGATGCATTATACTTCACATTTGATTTTTGATTCTTCTTGTGCTCATGATTTGGTTTAGACTATTTTTTCTCTTGTTTTCCACTGCTAGAAAGCTTCTTTTTATTTTTATTGACAATCAAGGCATGTGATTTTGAAGACTTTATTGCACCCATTTGAACCAAATTATCTTTATCCTGAGTTAGATCGGCAACAAAATCATCAAATGATGGCATTTTTCAAGTGGATCCAAGTGCATGTTTGGTAACATGAAATGTAGAGACAAAAACTAAATAGTCATGACCCAATTTTGTAAGCATGAATAAAATCAACTAGTCATTTATTTTCTCAATGCCACATTTTTTCAACTAAAGTCTCAGTGATTTAAACTTTGTAAAGAAGTCTTGTAGGGTGTCATAGTCACTCAATATCAATGTAATGAGCTCATTCTCCATCTCATGACCTTTCATGATGTCCTACACCCCAAAAAACATATCAAGGATGGTCCAGACTTCATTGGGAGTTTTTGTAGATTCAACATGAAATAGGAGGTTGGGAGACATTGATAGACATAATAACCCATAGGCCTCGTCACATCTATTGTACCACTTAACATTTTTTTCATTTATAGATGGCTTAGTTTCCTCACCCATAGTTATCTGATAGAGTCCTTTACCTATCAAAGCAAGATGCATTTTAGACTTCCAGTCGAGATAGTTAAATGGTGTGAGTGGTTTAATGTTTAGATCCATTAGTGCAGATTAGATTGAGATAATTTATAGAATTGGATAAAAGTAAAGAATATATTATACACAATACAAGTACCCCCTTAAACTATCAACAAGGCCCCCCCTTAAGTTACAATGAAATAAACATTCAATATTGGATGTTGGGAACCACTGAGAATGTGTCTATGAGCAATTAGTAAGAGAAAGTATGAGAGGGATGTTGGGCATAGCTAATAATGCATCTAAGAAAGGTATAATGATTTTTAAGCCATTATACAATGAATAAAATGGATGTCATAAATGGCCTAAAAAAAATCACCAATGTGTATATCTTAAAAAAATATTCACTTTCAAAAAAGTTAGCACCCAAAATGAAACTATAGATTGAAAGTTATGGCACTTACAAATTTTTACTCCCACATAGAGCTATGGATGAATAATCTAGGTTTCTCAGACAACTTTACTCAGATGGAAGAGGTAGTAATGACCATTCAAAAACCTATGTTGGTCTTTTGCAGTGTATGTAAGAGTTTTGGACTTGCTTTGCTGGAGAAATAATCGCCCTTTTAAAACCTGAGTAGAGGTGCCACACAACTCTGAATTGGTCTGATGGCTAAGTAATGGCCCTTTGAAAATATGGATTCATCAAAGGACTCTCAAATGCATGTAACTAGAATTATATCAACTATTAAGCCAAAGTAATGAGCACTTGTAGATCTGAGTAACATAGAGGTTTGATGGCACGTAAATTGAGACAAGCCAAAAATGTCTAAAATACTTCAGTGATAAAAATTCTACAAGAGACCCATTTGATTTTTCGACCTGAGGAAGAAATCCCAAAAGGCATTTTTACATAACAATACAAGAAATACATATTTTTATAGAAAATGAAAAATGGGGCATTGGGATGCTAAAAAGAGGAAAAAATTAACTATTCTATAAGTAGGTCATGTTTACAGTCGATCCAAGGGTTTTGGTACCTTCTAAAATGAATGGCACAATAAATTTTGAGATATTAAGCTCCAATATAAAGTTTTTCACAAATTATCCAAGGAATCCCACTAAACCCTTTTTTACTAGAATAGAAAATGTAGCAAGTTTTCACCATAAAGATTGTTGTAATACTGGCAAAAATGGCTCTGATACCATGTCAAATTGGCCTTGTTGGATCCTTGCACAAAATATTGAGAAAATCTATGTATGTATCAATGAAATCAAAGATAAATTAGAAAAGAGGAAGAAGCTTGTCTTCACATGGTAATATTACAAAATATGACCTACTTGCATAAAATCACATTAATCTATCTTTCTTGTCTAACCTTCTAAAAAGGAAAAGTGGGGTACATATAGGGAAAATTAGGGTAACATGAGGAAGCCTCTAATTTTTCTAATTAGATAACTACATTAAAATATAATTAGCCTATGTGACTCTTTTATAACTAACCTAAGGAAGCTTAATTGGCATAGAATGGCCATAAGGCCATGTAGGCAAAACACAATGGGAAAAATTACTATATCAATATTTATTAGGGTTAAACTACACCTTATATTCATAAAGTCTCTCAAATATTCTCTATAAAAATTCTTGATGTGCTACCTGTCTTATTGACTATCCTAAAATATCATCAACATAGTTTTCAACAATATCATCCATCATGTCATGGAAGATGATAGTCATTATATAATGATATGTCACACATGTTCTTTAATAAAAATGGCATCACCTAATAAAAAATTCCTTAATAGAGTGGTGAATGTTATTTTATATTGGCATTGTAATGTAATTTTGATTTAATTATTTCCTGAATATCCATCCATAAGGGATGGAATCTTGTATCATGTTATTGAATCCATAATCATATCTATGTTGGGTAATGTAAACTCATCCTTAGGGTATGATTTTTAAATATCCCTAAATTATGTGCATATAAAAATACATTATGGATTCTTACTGACTGGGATAATGTTATATATCCATTCTAAGTAATCTATTGGTCGAATGAATCCATCCCCCAATAATTTTTCAAATTCTTTCTTGAGTAGAATAATGGTGCATAGATGCATATTACGCAACTTATGCTTAATGGGATTAGTATTTAGGTGTACATCAAGATGGATCCATCCCTAACATGTCATCATAAGACCATGTCAATATGTCAGTAAATTCTTGGAGAATAATAATGATGAATTTGCATTCCTTTGTAGTGAGGGATGGACTAAACTTAGCAATTTTGGGTTCATCTAATGTGTCAATGTTGACTTCAATGGTTTCTTCCACTACCACTATAGAACCATCTTCTAATAAAGTCAGATCTAAATGAAATCAATCTTCTTCATTTGATTGTGGGCCCTCAAGTCCACCCATGTAAGAATAATTTGAATTTCCCATGTTAGGTAATGATCATTCAAAAAATGTTTCATAGAAATCCTGAACTAACTGATCAAACAAATGTTGTTATTTTGCACCAATGTCATATCCAAATGTAAGGTGTGGTCTTGTAATAATCTAAGCTTCCTGAATAGGAAAGTGAAATTTCTCATACAATGGCTCCTAAAATAGATTTTCACCAAAGGACTCATCTTTTTCTTTACTTTTTCCTATGTCCAAATACACCTCAAAAGGGATTTAAATAGTGGAAATCTATGTCTAATTTTTTTATTTTACCCAAAAAAGTTAACCTACTCTCCAAAGGAGGTGATAGGTTCCAATGTAATCTCAAATATTTGCTTGTGGTCTCCAATTGAAAAACTATCTCTAAAGGCCCAAAAACTCTAAAAGTTTTTATTTATTTTTGAAATCATCTAATGGTATAATATGATCTTATTAGTCCCAATTGATTAGTTCAAGATAATGAAGAGAGAGAGGGAAATAAGAATAATATGTGATAATAATAATAATGACATTGGTATTGAAGGGGTTCATATTGGCAATCTCATCGTAGATACTATATTATGACTTTGCATCATTGTCAGGATCATCTTCAGTAGATGCTAAAGTTATGTCACTCTTGAGATATGAAGGGTCACACCTAGGTGGTTTGTATCTGATACCTCAAGTACCTTTATTATTAACTACTGATATTAGTTTAGTAATACCTTTTTTTTTTGGCCCCAAGGCCTTTATTTTGTATGCATGATGATCCATGATCATGTTAAGGATATGATATTTATCACTTTGATAATAAGAGGTGAAATCATCCTCATTGTATAATGAGGAATCATCTAAGCTACTATTTTATTCAAGAGTTGGTAATGAAAATTAGCCCTTTAACACCACTCCACCTTGGGCCTAACATGGGATTTGGGATTTTTTTAGCAATTTGGCAATGTGGAAATCATCTTTAATGTTGTATGGTTCAAGACATTTATATTTTATAATACAGTGAGCATAAAAATGGAAAGGTGGATTAGTATAAGTCAAGGTAAGATCACTTAGAACAATGTAATTAGATTTGGGGGATTCGGGAGCTTTACTCTTATCATTTTTAGGTGTATGCAATGTGATAGGACAATAATTATATTTACCATAATCAGCTTCTAAATGTTTGTAATATTAGTATGGTTTTAAGTCATGGAGAATAGTAACCTCCATTCTAGAATGGGAAATTTTTAATCAGTAGTGTAATGTGGAAGGGATTGCACATACTTCATGGATCCAAGGACATATAGGAATCATGTTGTTAGGAATTTCAATGTCTATGACATGGTACAGGGTATCATGGGTGATAGGCCCAACAAGAACATGTAAATAAATAATGCCCTACGAGTCTTTTTCTAAATTGTCATATGCCTTTATAATAATGGTGTCTAGATATAATTTTTTTACAATATACCCCACATGTTTTATTATTTTCAATGAGACTATATTGAGGCTTGAACCATTGTCTATGATAAACCGCTTAAAATTGTGGCAAGAAATGATGACTTCAATACAAAGAGGGTTATTATGTAGAGGACCAAGGGATGACATGTCACTATGATCAAGCATAAGTTGTTGACCTGGGGGAAAATATCTTGCAAGTGCTTGGAATTGAGAGTGAGCAATGTAATTTGGTACTTTTTATTTTTGAATAATATCATATAATATACTCTTGTGATCTTTTGATGTGTGTAAGAAATATACAATAGAAATTTTTGTAGTTATCTTACTCAATTGTTCGCCAAGATCATATTGCTTCTCAACAAAAGGAAGGTATGGTTTAGATTTAGAAGGAAAATATCCTTGAATAATAGTATTATTAGAGGAAAGTGAAGGGCCTTGAAGTGTAACCTTTAGAATTTGAGTTGTGACAATGTAATTTACAGCTAATGAAGGATTAAGTGAATTAGAAGAAGGATGCATAAGATGAATAATAAACCATCGATAGCAAGGCATGGAAATTATATTGCATGTCAAAAATGGGCACCAAGATATGAAAGATGAGGTCTAAAAATGGTTGGAGTAACATTGTTAGGTGTGTTAGAAGGTTGACAATGGTTAATTTTTTATAATAGCCACATGATTGTTAGTAATACAACCTAAAACATTGTTATAATTATATAGAACATCATAGTAGCTAATTTTATTAGATTAAGAATATTAGTGTTTATTATGATTCCATGATTCTAATTTTGATTATGATTCAGTACTTGTTTCTGATTATAGGGTTGGCTTTGATTATTATAATTATGATTTAGAAATGGGTCCTTATAAATACACACATTTGGATTAGAATTATAAGTAATGTTATCCAACTCGATGTCACCATGCTCAAGTAGATCTTGAATGATGTGTATTAATTGGACACACAAATGCATTCCATGCCCTTTGACATGATGATAATCCAAGTATTTTTTGTTTCTATACCATTGAGGTTTTGGTTGGTCTTCTAGAAAGGGTTTTTTTAGACAAATGACCATGTTAGTAGTAACTAATTTCGAAAATAATTCTACAATAGGTTTACCAATATCAATTTTGTTAATACTAATTCATTCTTAGAGGTGGTCTTTGTAATTTAATAAATGTATTAGGTGGAGTATGTTGGACATGTGGTGGTTGTACCATTTGTACATGTCATGATTTTATTGCTCTATTACTCACTACATTTTTGTTTGTATTAAATACTTTAGGATTATTAGATGTAACTTCATGTTATTATGGCAAAGTTTGAGCTTATGGCTATTTCTAAGAATAAATCTAAACTATGCTTTTATCTATAAGTTCCTTTTCATATTTCTCTCCTTCATCTATAATTTCCTCAAATGTATCATCACAATGGAGTCTCAAGTTATGAGCCACCTCTGAATTGATATTTAAAGTGAATATATTTTCAAGTCTTTTATCCAGAAATTTGTGGCAGAATTGACTAGCCAAACCTCTCCATCATTGTAGGTAAGGATAAAAAAATCCTCACCATGTTGTTTAGCACTGTATAATTCAACCATGTTCAACTCATACTCTATGTTATAGGAGAAGTGCTTTACAAACTTTTTTGACAATCAAAGATGATGATGGATCCCTTTGGTAGGTGTAAAATCCATTCTAAAGCTTGTCCACCTAAGGTACATGGAAACAAGCAAAATAGATAGATGTTACTATAGGTTACTTCCTAGCATGACATAAAGAATTCAGTCAAGTGCTCTCTAAGATTACCCCTTCCCTTTTATTTTTTAAATTTGTGTGCATTATAATGAGACATGAAAGGTAATTGAAGAAAACATGTCAAATGGGTATGGACATATTTCATCAAATTTGTATTTTTCCCTTGATTTCATGTTTGGAATCCTAGAATGACATCCTTTATCTCCTAAAATTCTTGGAGAGTGGGAGCATTGTGGTATGAATGAAGTGTATTTTTTTGAATGTTCAAATGGGAATTAACTTGATTGAGATAAATAGGTGAATTAAGATTAAACTATGTTATAATGGATATTGTTTGGGCCAAGTTATTGGGGTTAGTCACCCTCTAGGTTAGATTATACTTTTTAAAGAGTATCTCCTACAGATTAGCATTGAGAAACAATTAGCAACATGTTTTAGGGTTAAAGGATTTTTTTTTTTGATATGGGGGGATTTAATTTTTAAAAGTAGGAACCTATCATGTAGGTATTTGTTGTTGATCAAAAGGGAGGGATTGTGTATTAATAGGTATATATTTTGGATTAATCACAACCTATTAAAATGGAGTATTTATAATTTGTTTTTGTTGATTAATATTGATTGAATTTAATGGAGGATTATTGACAAGTGGTAGTTTTAGATTGGAATAGGTAGGATGAAAACTAAGGAGAACTTATTAGGGATTTAAATGAACTTATTATTAACTAGAATCAAGATGTTGTAAATTATTATCAACTTTTTGTTGAAAATTTAGAGGATGGGATTTTTTAATAACTAGGAGGAAGTTATTGGGAGTTATTGGAAATTGTATCTAAAACATATAAATGACTGAAATATTTTTGACATGTTCTATGCTTTTATTTTTTACTCATGGAGGCTTATGACTCTATTATAAGCCCATTGTAATGCCTCCCTTTTGAGATGAGGGATGTATCATGTTGGCCACTCATCTTTAAAAATAATGAATTGTACCATGTCATGTATTAATATAGCATCATGTAGTATCTTTTGATCATGTGAATAAATATGTTATCATAGTAATCTATGTAACATTCTTACATTGAATAAATTAACTAAGGTGAGGGGCATGGGATGATAAAATAAATGTCTCAACCCTTAAGGAGTATTGTTAGACTATTGAGGGCATATTATATCCAGCTCACTACTCATTTAATTGATATTGAACCTCAAGATGAAAAGTGGGTGGAACATATAATAGGCTCATAAATAAAACTCTTTATATGGACTTATAACTTAAATATTTAACCTTCAGTACCATCAATGACATGTTTTCAAGTAGATAATTTCAATAGTGTGTGTGCATAAAGAATGTTCATTCCCCATAATTTCATCCAATTGGTTCTAACATGATATACAATGTTATACAATCTCATTTTGTCCCAAATATGAAAAATAAAAAACCCATAACCTATATTCTTATAAATTATGTTAATATGCATTTCATATGCCCCCAAAATATGTTCTAATCTACAAAAAAATATGCCTTTACTTGAACAAAACTAATAATCTAGACTAATATGAAATTTGTAAATCATGTAATATTTCACAAAAAATGTATTTTTTATATGTAAAGGCTTAAATCTATATGAAAAGCCTACTAATATGCCCCTTTTTGAGGTGAGATATGTATCATGTGAATTACTCATCTCAAAATAAAAGAGTTAATTACATTGTGTTCTATAAAAACCCATAACCATTATATCCATGTCCTAACATGTAGAAAATATGTCATCATGGTAAATAATATGTTAGAAAATCATATATGAAACATGTAATGACATGCATGAAAGCATAATGTTAAGATACATATACTTATTAGGCATTCATTAGTAACCATAATTAATATAATCAGTAAATAATGAATTATGCAATAATATGCATGATAAAGATCATGGCATCACAAAAAAATAGGAGGTACGTGATATGTATCATGACATCACAAATTTAGAAAACTCAACAAACAATCATATATATATATCCACTCATAAGTACACAATGGCATGGCCATGAGGCACACAATAAATTTACATACAATAACACTCAATGACACATTAGTCTAAGAGCCACACACAAAGGATAATTAAACATCACATAATGCCAAGCACCATACATAAAGGAAAATAAACTATCACATAAGGATGGGGGACTAAATAAAGAGGCATACACTTTTACATTCAATCAAGAAATGTTATTTAATAATAATAATAATAATAATAATAATAATAATAATAATAATAATAATAATAATTTGCCTTTATAAAATGAAATAGCAATAATGAAGCATACAAAAAGTCAAACTACTCTATACTATCAATCTATGTTAATATTATAGTATAATAAGTAGCATATCCATTAAATGTAGCAATGTAAAGCATATCATCAATACAAAGATATGTGTAAGAAATCAATGTACCTCAACATGATAAATATAAAGTTCATATAAAGATATAACATGTATGAATGTAACATATGGAATTAAATGCACTTAGCCTTAGCACGACCCCTAGGTATATGAATGCCCTACATTTGTGCATTCATGTATCGTGTAAACATATATGTCCTATATCTCACTAATATATACTATGAAATTCATGTGTCTATGAAAAATGAAATGCAATATATGGAAATGAAGATAAATAACATAAATGAATAATTTAACTAGAAAACATGTCATGCTTAGGTCTTGATTTTTTATTTTTGGAAATATTGATTATTATTTTTTTGGATTTTTAAAATATTTTAAATTGTATCATACATAAATATATTCAATTAATTTCCAAGTATAAAATATTTAAAAATAATCAGTGAATTCTCATGTAATATGTAGGCATAAATGTATTTGATCATGTAAGCTCAAATATAAGTCATAAAATGTATAATTAGACAATATGTATGAGTGGAAAAGTAAAATTTTATTGAAGTATGTTCACTTATATATAATATTTTTATGAAGGATGCATCATCATACTATTGATGTTACAAATGTCCAAATGAGGATAGACAAACAAAAGGAAAATTTTAGGAATGAATAAAGCCAAGGGATAAAATAATAATTAATATATACAAGACTATATGAATGCATGTGAATCAATAGTATAAGAATATATTAATTAATATTCAATAAATCATAAATAATATATGTGCATTATATTATTTTCCTACTAACCAATGGTCCTTCAATGGGATGCTCACATGTATATATTGTATCCTTCAACCATCATTCATGTTTGTCGTTTACTAAGTTTGATATTGTGTCATATTTTATATCATGTATGTGAATAGAAGAATAATAGATTAATTAAGAAATAATAAAGATAATATGTAAAATATATTATGTTCCTACTAAAAAATGGTCCCTCAATGGGATGCTTACGCGTATATCCTTTCAACCACCATTCATGTTTGTCATCTACTGAGCTCTTTGTTGTGTCATCTTTTATATCATGTGCATCTTAGTTGAATTTGTATAAGAATTGCACATTATCACCTTGGTACTAGATTAAAAATTAGTTTATTATTTGTTTTATTTCTATGAAGAAACACAATTGAAGTCAAATGTAACATAGTCATGATTCTTAGCAACTGTGGCACCCATTGTCTTTAGCCATGAATTACATAGTATTACATTATACTAAATTAATGTAGGTTTAATATGAAATCTAACATAACATTTTTTGAGATTGAGACTTATTTATTTTAATGATAATTCAAAAATTACTATCTTTCATTATCATTTAATGAAAACAATAATTTATTATTATAGAAAAATAACATAATAATTATAATATTTAAAATTATATATAAATATACCAACACATTCAAGGTTTCAAAATTAATTATAAATTATTTACAACCCCTTATATAAGCCATTATACCTTTAATCACCAAAAACATATATTTTGAAAGTCAAAAAATAAAACAATACTTAAACAATTATGATAATTATTATTTATATCTACCAAATATACATCACATGCAATGTGTTTCACTTTTTAATCAAAAAAGATAAAAATCCATCAATTAAATAAAAATTCAATTAATAATAGATAAATTATCAATTAAATGACTTATTTTTAATCCAATGTTCAATATTTATTTCTATTTAAGATGCCAATGATAAATGTAATATAGGCTTCCATTCAAATTTCATTGAATTGTAAATGTTTAACTATTAATGCACTACACCAAAAGGATATGAATACACCTATTATATTTTAAGTAGATTATTTTATTTAATTGATGAAAAAAAAACCTAATATAATATCAAATTCAAATTTCAAAATGTATTATAAATATATGGAAAATAATTCATTGAAATGAGAAATAAATAAAAATAGGTCATAAAACATTTATTTGAATCTTAATCAATATCACTTATTCAACAACTTTAATCAAATTTTTTTAGCATCAACACATTTAATATTTTGATTTTATAGGCATGATTTCCTTGTTAGCAATTTTTTTAAAACCTCATCTCAACATAATTTATCATTCAAGTTGGGATGTATTAGTGAGGTTTCATTTTAGAAATTATTCCATCAACATACATTGATTAATGGATCTAATGAGAGCATGTGCACCTATATTCTGAGTTATAGAAATGATGCCATGCATTTATTGAGAGTAATCATATGTATATTTCTCATAATTAAAAAAATAAAAATTATTAAAAATTTAATCAATAATTATAAGGTCCTCTCTTAATCAATACTTATAAAGTATTCATTTACAAATCACAACAAAAAAATCACAATATAAGCAAAAATAATAATGCTTCAAATGAAAAACTTCAAATATTTGAAGTCACCAAATTTTTAATCAAATAAACCTTAAATTTTTCCCTATAAATTAATAAAAAATTAAACTTTTAAAGCTCATATTTCAAGTTTAAAGGTAAATTCTCATAACTTGAACCCAAAAATACAAAGAGGGCATAAAATAAATGATATCACCAAGTTAAGTGTTTTCCATGTAAACCAATACATGACCTTACTGCAGGCATGTGTAATTACTCACCAAATCGAATATACTACCTATAACACTTTCCCACCTAAGGCATTCAAACCAACATTGAACTTGAAATGAAAATAATAAAACAAGTTAACCAAAAAAAACATACTCTTTGTTCCATAATCTTTGGTGATCATTATATTGGATAAAATTATGTTCGTTAGATATAATTAACACAAAACATATAATAATTTTTTTTATAGATTAATAACACATCACATAAATCTATTTATCCTTACATGTGCATAAAAAAATATCAAAAATTTATTAACATTTAGTTGTAGAATAAACATACCATCAACAATTTTTTTATCAATAAGAAATGAATAAAAGAAACCAAGAAAAAATCAAACTTACAATTTAAACTAAAAGATAAATATTCATACCTTTAACAAATAAAATGTATTCAAATAAAAAATAATCATCTTAACAATTTGGTTTTGTTTCATTCAAATCAATGCACCTCTTTATTCGCGGCACAAATAAATTCTCACCAAACCATACCTATACCTGTAATATTTTTCCACCCCAACGATCAAACCAATGTTTGAATTTTTCTTAAAAATTAAAATAACAAAGAAAACCAACAAGTTTTTTTTACAGACATATATCAAGAGATAAACTAACTATACGTAAAAAAATTAAAGTAAAAACATCTCCTTAAACGTTTTTTTTTAACCCTTTCAAATCATTACATTTCATGAGGCCATGTTTTTTCTCAAGGTAATGTTTTATAATATTTTATTGACACATTTTTGTATGAAACATGTAACACACTCATTAACACATCATATTTCCTAAAGAGGGATATTTTATTACTTATTATAGTAATTTTAAAATAGATTCATGTATCGTGTATCCTCGTTGTGTAAAAACACAATATTATTTTATTTTTATCTAGGCTTATTTAATACAAACAAGGTTACTATCTTACTTTAGGTCTTCATTATGGATGGTTCCTATGCAAAGTTATCTCATGTGTGTGAAGCAATCATTCATTATGTGTCATAGGTAATAATAACTTATTTTCTTTAGGTGGACTATAATTTATTAATTAAGATATTTTTACTTATTAAAATTAGAGACTTACTTCTTTTAACGTGAATATCTTTCTTTTGTGTATACAATTACACTTGAAAAATATTAAAATAAATGTATGCACCTTTTTAATACTTAAAATATATAAAAACAAGGTGATTTTCACAAGTTAATTCTATTTTAAGAAAAATTACATTTATTGAAGTTATCTTCACTTAAAAATAATATAATGGCAAAGTATAATATATAAACCTTATTTCTCTTAAATCATAAACCTTAAATTATAACTAATTGTTCAAAATTTCAATTTTATTTCTTGGCATGCCTTTCATACACATCTATGAATAACATCCAACACATATCAAATACAACTTTCCATCATAACATATAACACATATAAAATACAATTTTTTTTAATAGCATGAATTTAAGGTATCATAAGTTAATAATCACAATTCACAAGTGTGTGTCTATATATATGTATATATGATAATAGTAATAGTACTTAGGAAAACACTACTTCCTTAAACACAATTTCAATCTTTTTTAATATCCAAGAAAAAACATCCATTATCCATATCAACAAAAATCTCTTATAAAAAAATGGAAACTCAATAAGGAGAAACAAGGGAAAGGAAGGGGGCAAGGAGGTAGTTCTCACCTCTCATCCATAGGATTCCATCAAGTATCCATGGCCCTCATTAATATCCAATCTCAAGAGGTGCCCCCAAATAACTCAACACAGTCATAAGCTTCTAATATATAAATATTCTAGTAATATATGGCTTTAAACAAGGAAAAAAATCCATAATACTACTTAAATAGGGACCAATTAACACATTGGAGAAAATGGGAAGAGAATGCAAGTAGAAGGAATATGAACAAAATCAATTTATAACACTCTTATTAATGGACCAAGTACTTGCATCAACTCCTTCAATTTAAATTTCCCCTCTATATGTTATCCTTTCCCATGTTCTATAAATTATTCTCCTCCATTGTCCCAAATTTCCCTTGTAATCCAAAATGATAGATAATTTGCAAATTTTTTTGGTTGCTTAATATGGAAGAAGGTTTATTTTATCCATAACCTCTCCAAGAGGGAAAAGTGTCTTCCTCTTAGGCCACATCTTCACATCCCCAGCCCCCATCTGCCCACCCCTAACCCCAATTTTTTCTTAGAGAATGGAAATCATTTCTTTGTGTAATCTTGGTAGATCCCCAAAGTCCCAATACCAATAAATTTTCTTTTGGGCAATAGAATGATAGATAACTCTTTATATATATATATATATATATATATATATATATATATATATATAGGCATTGAAATAGGTTCCCTCAAGCTTTACATTCCTAGGAATAAATTTTGATAGTTTTTTAAATCAAGTTTCTCATAACACAAATTTTAGTATCATGAAGGCATCACAAAAATATATACAAAACACAATATAGTTAGGTATCCCACATCATTTATGACATGAATTCTAAGATTGCTTCTAGACAAAATGAGATTGATATATGTGGATTAGATTAATGGTCACATCTTGCTTTTCCTTTTTCTACCATGAATTCTTATCACCATCACACTCAATGTTCCTTTCAAAAATTCATATATTAATAATAATAGTAATACTAACATAACATCATATCTTGAAGTAATATTTCAATATTCTCACATAAATACTTGTGCTTGTATGCATAAAGAAACATGTCTAAATATGAATGGCACCCATCATTGGTACTTACCAAATCATAAGTTCCATTCATCGTTAGATTCTATATCCAATCTCAAAATTTTCATAAGAAATCTAAACATATCAGTCTAGTAAGGACATTGATGTAAGGGCATCTCATGTATAAGGGCATTTTTGAATCACCTAGAAGGGTTAATCCTATTTATTTTTCAATTAATATAACATGTTGGTTCCTAGTTATACACCTCTTTTTCTCAGCCTTGCACACATGAAAAAATGTCAAACAAAGATGAAAATCCCACTTCTATGTCATTATAACTAGGGAAGGGTTTGGCATCAAGAATGGACCGAATGCGTAAAATGACTGAGAGGCACCAATAGAGGGTATGGTCAGTTCCCTACTACTTCTGGCTCTACCTAAACAAAGGTAAGAGGACCTATGGGGTAGCTTGCTCACATGGATTGATACTGCAATTCAACATCCATAGAGATTTTTGGCACAAGGAAACACAAATATGACTAGGGCATAACCAAGCTTATTCACTCCACCTAAGAAGGGTTGTCATAGGGAATGAACAAATGCTCTAGGTCACATACAAGCTACTAAACATAGATAGATATATGACTTAAATCTCCATTCTAAATAATCTTCAATAATAGGGGTTGAATGGAAGACTACAATGTTGGTCTTTAAATCACAAATTACAGAAGCATGTTAGGTAGGCATGATTCATGCATCTATAAGGAAAATAACACTTAACATATGCAACATGGTGTATTATTTATAGGGTAGGATAGGGTAGGACAAGTTAGATAGTTTTTAAATAAGGGTGGTGCAATGGTGGTTTTCAAACAACATAGTTTCTTTCAATGTTCATGGTATTGTTCCTTAGCAAATATGTAGAAAAATCCAAATACATGCTAACGTGGACTATTAGGAGTGATTTACATTTATTGGTGCTAATAAAATACAAATATCTAAATAATTCTTGAAAACACTATAACATACACTAAAACTAGAATTTCATATACCTTTTCCTACTGAATTCATAAACTCAAGGTGCCTTAAAAATTCATTCGATAACATATCTTCAAACTAAATTGTAGAAAGGGTTTATAATCTAGATCTATGCTCAAAATGATAACCAGTAATGAACATTGAGGCAAATATCTAATTATCAATATTTTCAAAACATATTATTGCACTTTAATAACATGAAATAGTAAGAACCACAATCATTTTCATTAGCTTTGAAAATAAACTTTACAAACATCATTTTTCCATAATGTTGCCATGGGGACAAGCATGATGAGTTTTCTCTTTTGACAAGGGAGACATAAACATGCTCTTAAAGCTTGTTAATAGTTGTACGGCTTTAACCACCTTAGCAAGGGAGACAATACATACACACAATAGTTAATCCTAAAACTTTGAAGAACCTAAACTTAGAGAAAATGAACAACTAACAACAACAACCCTAGAATAAAGGATAAACCCTCTATTTATACATTTTTCACCACTTTAAAAATTCAAGAATGTGGGTTATAATTTATAATATTGTAAAATTGTAAAACAACCTTCTAATTTTTTCCAAGATGTTCCCAATTGGAAAATATTCCTTAACACGCCTAGCATCTTCATCCATTTTCAAGAAAAACCATTTTTCTAACTGCCTTTACATGAAATGATGAAGATTTATAACAACCCTTTGCTCTCCTTGGCTATAAATGCATTTTACATGAGCTAGAAGGAGAAAATTCACCTTTGTATACCAAACAAACTCTTTTTTCCTCTTGTGTAACTACCTAGAGATGCCTTTGACCACTCATTTTCAAATCTAGAATCTTCTTGACAACTGTCCTTCCCCTTATGCATGCTAAATAATAACCCTTCTCTTGCAATGATGGAATTTGAACACACTAGACCCATGGATTCTTGAGAAATCCTCTTTGAAATGGACCACCTTAATCTTGCAAACCTATAATATTTCTCCCATGGAGTGTTTAAACAACCAAAGCAATGGAAAATGCAAATACTTAGGTTATTTTACCTTTTTGCTTTTTGGCTCCACCTTATTTTTCAACCCTTTGAATTTTTCACCTTTGCTTATTTAAAATTTGCTTTTTAGGGTTAACTCTAATTTTTTAATGCATAAATGCATTACTTTTCATTTTTTGACCTTTTGGGGAAATTTTGGTCACTTTTCTAAGTTTGCAATTTTCCTTGTTTTGGGAAATTCCGGGTCCCATTCATAATTTTGTAATTCCTTTGTATTAGGGAAATATAGAACTCAGCAACAATTTTGCAATTTGCAAATTGTTGAATTGTAAATTTCAGAATTTTAATTCACAATTGTATTTCCCCTGAAAAGTTCCCTTAGGAAATGGGAACTCTAGCTGCAATTTACAATTTGTAAATTTTCAAAATTATAAATTGTAGTTGGAGTTTCCCATTTCCCTGAAAACCTTCTTTTAGGGAAATGGGAACTCCAACTATAATTTATAATTTTCAAAACTATAAAAATGTAATTTACAGTGGAGTTCCCATTTCCTTGAAAGAATTCCTTAGGGAAATGGGAACTCCAACTACAATTTTTAGTTTTAAAAAATTATAAAATTGAAATTGGCCTTTGAAAGTTCCCATTTGCAAATGGACCTCATGTTTACCTAGGGGTTTGGTAAATCCAAGTACAATTTGAAATATTTAAAAATGAAAAATTTCAAAATTGCGTTTCTCCTCAACATCTCCCTGAAGCTCCTCTTGAGTTGAATTTCTCCTCCTAGCTTTGATTAGTGGGATTCGGAGGGTTGACTATAATTTACGACTACATTTTGGAGACTTGCATTTTGAAATTTGATTCTCCCACAAAAATTTCCTAGGGACTTCGGAGGCCTTATCTTCAAGTTTTTGAAAATTATAATATCTTGATTTTCACCCACTCCATTTCCATGTTGGTCCAGTAAAATACCCTGTAGAAGATTTCCCCAGAAGCCAAGATTTTTTCAACTTGATGCCTCAACTAAAAAATCCTTCTTATTTTCATAATGCATTTGAATCTTGAATATTCACCAATGAAAATTTTCAATTACCCTCCACTCATATGATTGAAATGGTTTCCCTGCATCAAATCTAGAATTCATTTGTACAGTGCTAACCCCATGATTATGGGTGTAACTTGTTTGTCTATTTCTAAGTTGAAGATGAAATGCACCTATAGCCATAGTTTTTTCAATGGGAACAACAACTAAAACCTTCTTAATTTGATTGGTATCCTCCCTTGAGATCACAAGTTTTTTGTCACCTATAAGGCTGCTTTCCTTAGTATGGAGAACTTCCCATGAAATCTAGTAAGCCCAATGACCATAGCCAATCATTAGGAAAATTTGACCTTAGCTATAGTTTAGAGAGATTATTAATAGCCTTGGGTATATTTATATCATCCTTGCTATTTAAATTTACAATACCATCCCTTCCATAATATTTACTATATTCAAATGAATTTAGCATAATTGGTTCAACTTCAAGTCCATGATAGGTTTGCTCAGAATCTAATGCAACTAAATCATCAATTTCCATTCTTCTAACTTTGAACTTTAAATAAACATCTCTAAATAGGGTAGAACATTTAGGGGTGTTGTCTAGCAAAGGATGATGAAGCTTCACTTTGGATAGATGTATGTGACCCATTCCATACAAGTTATGATCAATCAAGAATTGAAGAAGAAAAGGTATATGTGACTCATGAGACTGGAAAACATGATTCAATATCCCACCACCAAGAAGCAAATCATCTACATGTTTTACTTCCTCCTGGTAGTATTCAATAATTTTTATGAATAATTGATCATCTAAGTAATAACCATAGAATTTATTGGCATGCACAAGACTACATCTATGAACATGCTACCTTTTTGCACCAATACCACTGCTTAGCTTCATGGATTTCTCAAATGTAGGGGCCAAGAAAAGAACATAGGTATATCCTTCTTCAATATTTTAAGGTAGGTCATTGTCAAATGGTACATAAGGATGTGGAAAATCTTGGTGGACATGCACACAAGTCTTATGTGAAACAAGAGTAGGGCCATATATTATTATCATAGGAACCTCTGTGACCACTTGACCTTGAAATGGGTTGTAGAAAATATCCACTTTCTATGATATATGCATGGATCTTTTTTCATGATGCAAAGCTACTAAGTCATCTCAGATGGGAAGGACACTTGCAATGGCAACCGAGTGTGATTTTGCACCTAAAATTAGCATTAAATGTAATGATTTTGAGTCCTCATCTTTGTGCTCATTTTAGGCATACCCTATAATTATAGGCTCTGATGTAATCACATTCAGCTTAAGACAATGACTACATCTAATGGAATTCTCTCAAGGCCTCTTCATCATGTATGGTCTTATGCTCATCTAAAAAGAGTCATACAAATCAGGTACTCTGAATAGTGATGCATGTTTTTTTTCCTACAGAGTGTTTAAACCACTCACCTACATCCCACGTAATGACCTTTCTCACCTATTCTTTTCTCTTCCTTTTCCAAAGTCTAGAGATGGGAACACAAATTATAATTTGCAATTTTTATAAATGATAATTGCACTTCAACTTCCCATTTCCTCCATGCTTGTCTCTTTTTCATTTCGAGGTCTAGAGATGAGCGAATAATGTGCAATTTTAACAATTATGTTTCACCATGTGTTTCTCTACCATAATTTTGATGTGAACTTCTCTACCCCCTTTTGTAATTTTGATAATTACTTCTAATCATTCGAATCCCTGATGGGATTCTTAGTACCTTTTTATAATTTGCCTCTTGGTCAACTTGAAGTCAATAGACTTTTCTCCACCACAAGCCATGCATTTTGTTTGCAACCATGCATCATTTATTTTAAATTTGATTCATCCTTGTACTTCCATGTGGTCAGGCCATGCTTATAGCGTGGACTATAAAATTTTGTTGTGTCTTTCTTTTGTTACCACATGGGCACCTCCACATTGACCCTATATGTCTAATTGCAATATGGCTATCTCATTTCAATGTAGATCTGACCCATCTATAATTTATAATGCCTAGTTGTGTGCTTTAAGACCTTGATACATTTAAAATTATGCTAAGTTTTTTTTAACTACTTGCTTCTACATGGGCATCAATTTACCATCATGGACCCCTTTGTTAAGGTGGTGTGGATGAAAATGTGGAGTTATAATTGGGTATCAATGCTTGATAGGTAATAAAATGGGATACATAGGTAGATAGGTACAAATAATTAATGGGTGTGGGAGAATCGGAGGATTAATAATAGGGATATTTTCCCTTTCTTTCAAAAGGCTCTTCTAATCATCCATTTTCATTGGTATTTTGGGTGTTTCTTATTCACATTTCTAGGATTCCAATAATTTTCTCTTTTCACCCTATTTTTTCCAATATTGACAAGGGAAACACTGACATTCTTTCCAAGTTTTTCTAGAATTTTAGATGGTACCGATGCTTGAGCTAGGGGAACTTCACATAGATCATTTTTATTAAAATGCCATCTGCTCCTTTTAAACCACCATACACCCTATAAGCCTTTAAAAATATGGAAATATCAAATGTTAGTTAAATAAATACCTCATAGTGTTTATAACATAGCAAGAGAAATAACAACAATTTTTTATTAGCATGAGAGCAGATATAGGACCTTTTGACCTCAGGTGAACACTTACAGACAGGAAGTGAGTTAGATAATTTAGGGACTTATATTTCAGTAAGTGCATAATTACTTAGTGCAATTTTTGGCACTAAAAATGGCTCTCACTTGGGGATGTACACTTTTGCGAGTGTGCAAATAAACCCAGAGCATAAGACCAAGTGCCAATCCATTGGGCCCTAAAGTTAAGATTTGAGCAACTTGTTTGAAAACACCCATGAAAACTTAAGAAAAATGAGGTAGATCAATAAAAATAGATCAAGAGTATTTGAAAATGAACACACAACAAAAAAATTGAAAGGAACTGTACAAGCAAAGCCTAAAGTAGTGGGGAAACAAAAAAACAAAACAACAAGACTGTACATTATATAATATTGTACACATTTTATGAAATCAGTCTAGGAAGTGTTTCAGAAGTCTACCATTAACTAGCAACTCTAGTATTTTACCATCTAGGTCTCTTAAGAAGAAAGTGTGTTCCCCAATCTAGCAGTCAATGGAATAGGGAGCCATCCACAAGGCATCAAACTTGCCATGCTTACTTTTCTCCTCATGCATGTTATCCCAAAGTAGACCAGATCGCCTACTTGGAAGGTTCTTAAAGTGACCTTCCTATCGAATACTTGCCATGCTTACCTTTCTCCTCATGCTTTTTATCCTAAAGTTGAACCAAATCACCTACTTGGTAGGTTCTTGGAGTGACCTTTCCTATAGAATGTGTTTTTGAGTCTTTCCTTGAACTTGAGGTGTTTCTCATGAAAATGTCTTCAAATTTTTGAAACAACCCCAGATTTTATTTTAAATTCATCTATCAAGTACATAATAAAACATTAAAATATCCCACTTCATAAATTAATGTAGTGCAATGAATATAATCAACTCAATAGGAAATACTAGCAATGCAAAACTAGCATCCCAATTATCCCATAAGGGTAATGCTATAAACAACTAGAGTGGAATTCAACACATCCAAAAATGTCTAGTTATCCAATTGCTAGGTAAGCAAAAATATGAGATGGGAGTGCAATACATGATCATGAGGTCCAACTGATTGAACATAAGTATCCATCTGACCAACATGCTCAATAAGTCTTATCACATCATGAGATCATCAAGTAGAGATCTCACTTCTATTTCTGGATCCAAAATGACAATCATAGAGATTCCAAACCCCTTTGAGGGACCACCCAAGTGAGGATAGCTCCTTATCCCACCCCCATAAATCACCATACCATAATCGTAGGTTCTTTAGGAATTATTTTTCCTTCATCCAATTAATAGATGAAGGTCACACAAAGGGGATGTAACTCCATAAGAAAGAATTGTATTCATTTAACTAGATGAGATACAATATAATAAGCTCAAGGTGGGTGACATCACACGCGTGAGCCCCCTAAATAAAAGCATATAATTGGCAATGGGAAAATAATTATTCCACATGCTACAGGATCACATATCATGATATAGGAAAACCATCTAGAGAGCCAACCATAGGAGTCTCACACCTAAAAGTTGATTAATTACCCATTAGTTATCATATCATGTTAATATAAAAACATAGGCATTCACACCCTCTAATTAGCATGCATATGACCACACAAAAATTCATCGCTTAAATAATCATAGGCATTAACTTAGGTTTTCATTAAGGAATGTTATGATTTATCAACTCCTATTCAAGGTGGACTATTTAATCATATAATAAAAAATAATCATTAAGGTTTCCACTGCTTATTATATCCTTATCCCAACTCTGGGATCATTTATCACTTTAATACACATAAAAAGTATACCAAGAATTTCAAAATAAGGATAATCCTTCATTTTAATCCCTTGCATAGTTAATATAACTAATAATTTTCCATACTCATATAAACATTAATGACACTATAGTCAACTTCCATTAGCCAATAGTTGCATTATAACATCTGGGATTTTAGACTTTTAGAAACATGTCATGTATCTAAATCATTATAACACTATGAGTGGTATAATCCATAATCCAATAAGGGAACCTTCAAAAGAGGATATTTAAACTAGCTTGCTTCATTGTTTAATAAATATAATTAAGCTCACTAAACAAAATATTATGACCAATAACATTCATTACCATAAAGTAAGAATAAAACATATTGCTTGGACCACCAATGGACTATTTTCATAATCTATTTGCAACAACTTATTTTCAAGCAACATTATAACATGTTAATGCTATGTGCTTAATAACCATGCTACAATTTAGAGATGCCATATATCATCATTCAAATGTCATAACAAGAGATCAATCTAAATGCTAAGCAGGAATTTTATGTTGTGAGAATGTCACTTATAAAACTCATCATGAAATCCATGAAGAATATACATAATTATACCAAGGACATTTACACCCTCTAACTAATTCCATCACATCATAAGGCAACACCATTTGACCTTATTGTAAATTTAACGTTAAAGACATTATGGTTACAATTGTTCCAATAATGGCCTTTTTACCATTTTATCCCTACTCAATCAACAAGTATGTATCTTACTCATGTACATACAATAGTATAACATAATGCATTATAATTACACTAACACTCCTATGGTAAATAGAGCCCAAAATAAAGGCACACCAAAGAACTAAATATAGTTGGTTAGATATATAATAATCAAACAACTATCTTCAAGATGACTTCAGGCCCACATCAAAATATATAATGTACTTTGTACAACATAATCAATATTAAAAAATGACATAAAGAAATAAGAAGGGATCACAACATAAAATAGATATTCAACCATGATTTATCACATCAACATCATATGATAATAGGCATGAACAAGAGTAAGCTATCATATACCATCTAGATGAAACAATGAATAAAATGAACACTGCAAGGATGACACCTCTCAAAACCAACCCTATGAGCCCAACCATTGGTGGCCCTTACCACCCCAACCATCATCTTGGTGGTGGGTTTTGGAAACCAATTACTTGGGTGAGTTAATATATGTACACATAAAACTAAGCCATAAGTAAATTAGGGTTTTCTTTAGCGGTGAATATTCATTAATTCATGAATATTCCATTGACAATATTTTGGTTTGGGAAAATTTTTAGGGTCAGCAGATGGGACTCGATCATCAAAATTTTAGGGATATTTTTTTTCTAAGGTTGGCTCACCAACCTTTTATAGTGATATATAATATTACACTTAAATTTGATAGATATATAGTAGATCCCCTGAGGGCCTGACCAATACTAACTAAGGCAATAAGTAGAACTAAAATTGGATGAGCACAAAACTGAACAACAGTAGTGAATGAAGAAAATGAAGGACATCACCAAAAAAAAGATATACCACATCATTTAACAATAGAACCATACAATAGTGCTAGACACCATACCCAAATGACATATTCAAATGACACAACTGAATGACAATGCTAGACCACAGAGCCAAATGATAAAACTGAATGACAGAGCTAAATGATAGAGCCAAACAACAAAGATTAATGATAGATCCAAATGACAGAGCTGAATGATAGGGTTAAATGATAGATTCAAATGATTTAACTATTTAGTTTAGCCATTTAGCTATGTCATTTGGCTTTGTCATTTAGTTTAGTTATTCAGTTCCATCATTTAGTTTAGTCATTCAATTTTTCCATCTAGTTCTATTATTCAACTCCACCATTTAGTTTCTTTATTAACTTAGTCTTTCAATTGAGTCATTCAACTTCATGATTTAGTTTAGTCATTCATCTAGGTCATTCAATTTTATCATTTGGTTTGGCTATTCGATTAAGCTATTTGATTAAGTTGTTTGGTTTGGTTATTCATATCAGGAGTTTGTCGTAGTTGTTCAGGTCAATTTTTCAATTAGGTCATTCACTTAAATCATCCCATTGTAATATGTATAGGTAAAAACATCAACTAAAAATTTGTCATCACCCATAGAGGATTTGCCATACCAATGAATCAAATTTCTTTGGATTCACCAAATATTTCCAATAGGTTTTCTAGTATGGCCTCTTAAAATTAATCCTGCAATAAATACTAAAATAAAATGGTCAACAAAGGATGTGAGAAATAATGCAGTCAGCATAGAACCATGACATTCACCCAAACCAATTGGCCTGAGTAATACCCGAGGCATATATTGGATCTTTATAGAGGATGATTTACAATGTAAATTAGGGTCTATAACATCCAATTCATAAGACCACAAAAACTAGCCAAGGTCCAATGCTCATCCCAAGAGGCTTAACTAAGAATAAAATAATTAGCACAGGGGGGTTCTAATCAATAGTAGCCAAAATTAACTCCATCAAGTAAAAACGTGGAAGACATAGAATTCATAAGAGAAAAAGAACTCAGATCGACCTAGAAATGATCATGTATGTCCAACATTAATTCCTCCCATGTAAATTCACTAAATCCATAACCAAAAAATAAATGACCTCAATCAATCAAATAGTCTAACCCAAATAACAGTCCGAGACTGGTAATTTCATCCCAATCTGGTTTAAGAAAGACCATTTCAATAACAAGAGTAAATAGAGATTTATAATTGAGAGGGTAATTTGGTTTTATTATAACTATAACTTAAAATCTGGAAACATTATCAATGTGAATAAGTCCATAATAAAGAACCCCAAGGAGCTTAATGATTAAGATATTACTTAAACTAATTTAGGAAACACATGTATGCAAGTTAATGTTTTATCTTAGAGTAAGAGCCCAAATTAAAAAACCCCTCATTTTAATAAAAAAACAAAAACCCAGTACAATCTTTAATCACCCAACAAGGAAGAATCTAAATTTAAATCAAGTCTAATCATTATAGATTCATATGGGAAGTCTCACAACTTCCCCATGAATCTACAATGATCCATACAAACTCTAGTGAAAATTAAAATAGAGAAAAAATGCATTCCCGCGATAAATTCAAAACCAACACATACCCAACACATGTCGGGTGCTATGGAGAAATCATGAATTTTCAAGATAAGAATCTAAGCATCCCTTTTTTTCCTACTAGCTCACCATTTATTTAAAAAATAAGCTTCTTGATAGGAATTTATTTAGCATCTAATGATGATTTTGTAACAGGTACAAAGTTTGACACCATCTCTGTGATAGATTAAGCCACAACATTTAAACATAAATGATGAGCTAATATGGCCTCTCACTTGAAGTATGCTTTCAATTAAGCATTAGGACTATATGGTGGTTCTTAATGAGTAGGGAGGTTACATAAAGGTGTTGGAGACCTGCTACCTTCAACACTTGAAAATGACTTGCCAAAGCATGTTATCGATAAGGTTGTAAAAGAGGATAAGTTTCCTTTGGTTTCATAGAATGGTGTGATAGGCAAAAGGTCTTCAATGACAAACAAAACTATTTGAAACCTCTTCCTAGCTTCTTCTCCCTACCATCATAATCCTCTCTGCCTTTAATTTTCTTCTCCATGCCTACCCCTGCATGTCCTTCCTTTTCTCTCCCTATGCCCCCATCACCTGTCTCTTCTCCTTTCCTTCCTAGACCCATTCTCTCCTTTTTCCTTGCATTCATCTTTTTATTATTTTTCTTTGTTATCCATACTTTGTTTCCATATGCCATACCCCTTATTTTTTTTTAAACTGACCCCCTTCCAATGGGCTACACATAGTTAAGAAAAACATGGGCCCCTTGTCATATGCCATGTTGTGGCCTGACACCTCTCACCATCCACACTAATGTCTTTTTTTTCCCCTTACCTTGGCATTAGAACTCCTTTCTGGCATCCCATGCCTTTTTCCTACTACACCATACCCCTGCATTTTGGCCTATGTACCCTCTCCCTTACCCATAAACTATGTCTTCCCTCTACTCCATATGCCCAACCATACCCCATCAATGCTTCCCAGTGTGTGGAACAAGCACAATGGGAATAAAATAAAATAATATATTTTAATAATATAGTATATAAAATAATATATACAATATAAATAAAATATTATAAAATAGATAATATATGAATATATATTAAATATTATATAATAGAAAATAATAATAAATAAAAAGATCATATAATGATAAAATAATCATTAATTAATCAAAACAATAACATACCTTTCTTTCTAAAACAATGATAAAATCATTAAATAGTAAAATTAACAAAATTCATCAATAAGTATTGGATAATAAATTCAATAAAATCAATTAACAATAAAACGGATGAAAGTTGATTAAGATAATAATAATATGATAAAATTCATTAATTAAACAATTTACAAGGAAATTATAATCCATTAAAATGACATTAATTATTATGAATCATTAAAAATAATATTGATCCTCAGAAATCATATTAATAAAAATAGATATTAGAAAATAATTGTCAAACCCATAAGTTGATCAAGCTATTGGTGATCAATCATCCATGAAGGGAAGAGTTGTTAAAATGATGAGTAGGGTCGAGAGACCTACATGGGTCTGGATGAACTTGAAACAACCTGATGAAAAGGTAATTACTCAATAGCTCACAAGTAAGTGTCTCTGATACCTAACAAGGATAACCAACCACATAGGTATAACCTCCAACACTCGAGGAACAAGCAAGGAAATCAATGATGCCAAAACTTGATAAACCCAATGGGGAATAAAAAAAAAACATATATGCTCAAAGTAGGGTGAAACCAATAATGTCAAACATCAATAACACAAGAGAATATACATGATGATGGCCCAATTCCATATAATACATGTTATACTGATCAGAGTGATATTCAGATTGCTCAATCACCCATGATATACCTGACATGTTCAAACCCAATGTCAAGCCTAAATCATGTCTTAGTGCTTGCATCCACCAAATAAGACATTAGTAGTACTTGAATGCTATCGATATGATAATAATAACTTAGTATGAATCATTAGACATGAAATGATAAATCAAGTATAATCAACTATAGCTAAGAGGGTTGAGAGTTAGTCTTGATAACTATGAACCTATGCATGCCCTATGAAGCATAGTCAACAACTAAAAAAATGATCAATGTCAATCCGTATCAATGAGACATGCTAAATCAATATCATACAATAAATTAATTAGGCTAAAATAACATATACATAAAATAAGATAAGATGAATCCAATGTATGTAATATGTATATCAAGATATACTGGATCCCATGTGAGCATCAATCATGACATAACATGCCACATCAGCTATCCAAGACACCTACATCACAACCATCTAAAATCAAAACTAACATCAACTTTTAGTATTCTAAGTGTTTTTGCAAACATGCTAAGTAAACCATAATCTAGTACCGACAATGGTTCTCATGGTCAATTTGGGACATTCTCTCATCCTTAATGAGGAGCCATCCCAGTGACTAACAACAATTAAACACAAAGTTATCTAAAAAATTCCAACAAAACTAATCAATATTATTACATAATATCTCCACCCATTATGGGGTGGCAATGTCACAGCGATATCTTACTAGCATGCATAACTGTCATTATCAAGATATCTACATTATCAAATGCATTAGGCCATGTAATGGCCTCTTTCCCATCTTCATATGTCTTTTATGACATTGAAAAGGGGAAAAAACACTATCACAGTAGAAAAATCCACCAAATTTGACAACTTGGCTTGAACTTTTCCAATCTTATGCATTAAAAAAGGCCATCCAAAACATCAAAATTTGCTAAAACTAGTTATGATATATTCACCAAACCCATAAATGTATACATCAGTTAGTTACATTTCCAATGTAATAACTATTAATTTCAATGTAACACCATTTTTTCAACCATCCCAACTATTATGAAGGCAGTCATAAAGCATCACAAGCATATCATGTCCTAAAACATGACAGTGAACACTTACCTTAACAAGCTTCCTAGCAAGTGTACTAACAACACTCCCAAGTAGGAAAATATAGATAAGTAATCACAAGACAAAAAGTGTGTCTCAATCAGATTAACAATCTAAACATACAACTTGACTAGGGTCAATGTCAACACTCACATACCTGTAACATAAGGTCAATAATCATAAAAATATCTAATCCCACCAGATTGTAACTAGAATCTAAATTAAGAGTGGAAATCTTCCACTAAAACATTATGCCACATGTATAATCCTAAGATCATTCATCATAGAATGTCATATCACAAGGGTAGTTATCCATACTATTATGGTTACTCCACTACATCAACCATTCAAGGGTTAGTGTAACATCCCACACCAACCATGTTGAACACTGGAGAAGCCATACTAGGCATCACATGCAACCTAAAGTCTTAAAACATGTTCTCCAACACACACATGAGCTCACACAATGGTCTAGGGATACCAATCCCACCATCCAAAAATAGCTTTCTGAGGGTATCACCGAACTTTCATCACTCTATCCAAGATTCAAGTGGGTACCTAGGATTTTAAACACCAATTTATTAGGGTTTAGTATGACTCTATCCAAGCACAAAATCATCATACATTCCAATAATGCTTTTGGAAAAAATATAAATATTCATGCTATAGTATTTATAATAGGTATAAAAAAACAATACCTAATCATGGTTTCACCTACAGGTCAACAATGCATACATTTCAGCAAGTAACCCCTTATTGAATTGCATAAATGTCCAAATATATAGGACCAGTTAGTGCTTCATAATGGAAAAATAATAAAACTTCACAATGGTTGTTTTTACCACAGACTCTAAGAGGTAGATAAATGAATGCTAAATATATAAAGTG
Organism: Torreya grandis; assembly: GCA_037957365.1. NCBI lineage: Eukaryota > Viridiplantae > Streptophyta > Pinopsida > Cupressales > Taxaceae > Torreya > Torreya grandis. The sequence goes on along the minus strand of JARHVA010000719.1, from coordinate 146,859 downwards.
ACCATTATGCACTAATATTTCATGGCTAACTCAAGCCACACATAGTACACATTCTAAACAAATTAGATGTCTACTCATGCAAAGGAGAAAAGTGTATTTTTAGCCTATGAGAGACTCCACTTCTTGGCCCATACCTAGTCAAAATCATCATGGATGTAGTGTTTATCTACCCTCTACCTCATACATGTACCAATGCACATAATGCAACATTATACCTTGGCAAGTTCAATCAAATAGAAGTTGGTCCTATGTGGTAAAAACACGTCATACGAGGGGTGTATGACCATATTACCATATGCTAATAATTTTAACAACATGAATAAAATTTACTCCAAGACATGTACACATAATATTCATGCAATAATTTGAAACATAGATCGATGTAAGGTTCACATGATTGGTTTCTAAAGGGGGATATCACTTTACACAAGTAATTAACCATCATTCACATGTTCAACCATTTACACATATAACCATGTATGCAAAATTATCATACAACAATGTTGATATCAAGAAGGGAAGTGAAAATACACAAGGATATTACATGTACATAGGGTGTAAAAGATGTCAATTTACATGATTTAACATAAACAAAAAATGTAGAAGTTCATAGAACAATGTTGGTACTAAAACAAGTATGTGGAAGTCTACAAGGTCAATCATAAGCATATGTATAATAAAAGCACAATTTTACATGATTTATCAAGATTGAAAAATAATAATTATATAACACAACAATTTTACATACAAGAAGGAATCACATGAAAGAGACCACACATATGTCGCTCAGGTGTTCAAATGACTATGGCAAGGTACTTTCACATTATGACAATCAACACACATGGTGGTGAAGCACAACGGTGCATGAATCCCATTGGGTCACCCGATGTCTAGATGTCATCCAAATGACACCAATAACCATCACAAAATACACATAATCAATCTAAGGGATCTCAAATCATGATCACTTTATCTCAAGGAAGGTTATGTTCCAATAAAGCCATAAAATCTATTTCCATGAGTTTGTGAATATCTACTAGCATATTCATGTGTCATGGATAGATGGTTCATGCTAACTGGTAGCAATAATAGATCCCCAAAACTCTCTAACTTGCCTAAGTATATCAGCCACACTCACCTAATAAACCCTCCTATCTCAAGCCACACCCCTGAACCTTATACCTCAACATCATTGGATAGCTTGCCCATGCAACTATAAATGGCTACTAAGGTATTATCCCATGATTACAACAACAACAATCTTACATCACTATTAATCTCCAACAATTCGAAGGTTAAATAGTAATGTTCGCTTTGATGCAACAACATTTTTGGTAAAGGGTAGACTTAGCCAAGGCATAGGGTGAATGCTATAGCACTACTATGGAAATTACCATTTCCATAATCAATAAGGTCAATTGAACTTCCAAAACACATCCTCATGGATACAAAGCATATATATATCACAATAGACATCCCATGGGTAACAAAATGTAGTCCAACATTCCATTAAGCATCTTCATGGATGCATGACTCAACCAAAATCAAATAAATATTCTAATGGATATAACATATCCATGGTCATCATGATAATTATTGTTGTCCTAGATTTGCACCCTAGCTGAGAAGAGGATTGTTTAGATCTTCTTACTCAAATCTAGTCCAACATGGGATTGATCCTAGGCTATGGATATCTTAATAATGGATTAGACCTTCAAATAAGGCTGACTTCCTTTCGGATCTATCACCTATAATAAACCTAAACTATCACTTTCTTGGAAAAGGGAGAGAGATTTTGACAATAACTTATGACAGCGTGTTAAAAAAGGGTGATGCACTAATGATTTGATCACTCAAACTCACACAAGACACACTTTGAGATATATTCAAGACCAAAGAATATCAATATCACATAAATATTTTAGAATAAGGCATTAATCAGTTATTAAATTAGCATAAGAGGGAAAATATCCACTTTCAAGCTATAAAACAAACTGTAAATTACACTTATAATGTCATGTGAGAACTATCAATCACTTCATGAAGGTGAAGAAAACATAGACATAGACAAGAAACATACATTAACTTAACCATAATACATGAATTCATGGATTCATGGAACACACTTCAATCTAGCTTAGAAAATGATGGAATTCAATTTGTATTGCATCAAAAGGTGTTATAGTGCAAATTTTGGTAGAGTTTGGTCATACCAAAAAAAGGGATCCATTTTAAGGCTTAAAAGCCTATATTTATAAAAAAGAGAATGAGAGAGAGATAACTGAGTAGATAGAAAACATTGAATGAGATCTAACTGCCCTTGATGGATTAGCATTCTCAAGGATGCTAAATCATTTTCTTATCAACAAAGAAAGTCTTGTAAAAGAATTAAATTCTCTATTTATCTTTATTCATCCACCAAGGGTCTTTCTTGAAACTTTATGGTGTTATCTAATGACCTACTGATGAGGACCATGTCTTAAAATTGATATAATAATGCCACATATGTTTTGGGTGTCCAAAAATACCTATTCAATCAAAAATTGACCCTAATGATAGGTGAGACACATCTTCATGGTATATATTTGCTCTAATATTGAACAAAAGTCCATTTATAGGTGAAAACCAATCCAACTATTGGTTTTAACATAGTCATAATATCCATGGAAGCCTATAAACTACTTGTCCATGTTTCACAATCATTGGTCCATATTTGACCTTTGTATTAGGCCTAAAATACCTATTTTACCTATATAGATATTTGTTGGTGATGCTTAGTCCCATTAGTTCTTTCTAGTTCATATTCAAGCTTTGGTTCCTTTATTTTACCTTTCCTGGGTCTAAGAGATGCCTTATAAACTTTCATCAAAATGTCTTTGTCTCACTTTTGTTTATCAGCTATTGATTGCCAACTTAGACTGCTTACATTATGAACAACTATCCTTATGCTTATTGGTCCCATAAATACACTAACTTATTGACTCTACTCACACCATTAGATCTAGATGTATGAATGTACGTGAGTCCTCGATCTTTTACCAGAACCCATTGGCTTTTGACACTTGTCCTCTTCATATTCATCATCAAGATCCTTTGACCCTTTTGAATCATCTCACTTCATCGATCTTGTTGTATGATTAAATGCACTCCCTTGATCTTCTAGGGACCTATTAACACTATTAGACTACCTCGCTCTATTGGATCAAGGTGTACGATTGAACACAAATAATTGATCTTGAACTTATTTGAAACCCCAATGGCTAGTTTATGGTGCTTAAATTTGACATTCATGAAAATGTCATTTGACATCTACACGAATGTATTTGACATTTCAAAAACAATAAAATTTAAGCTCTAATGAATTTTTATAGTGGCTTCAAGTTGACATCTGCATGAATGTCTCCCATTATTTGATCAACTTTGAAGATTTATATCTTTAAGTGCAAAAATCAGGGAGGGGCAAAATTTTCTTGAGATGTTGTGTGTTTGTGTGTTTTTTACTAGTTTGTGTGTTTTTTACATGACATCTATGTGACCATCTAGTCATTTGAATCTTAATGGCTATTCATTGATGCCTAAATTTGACACTTACATGACCATCTTGATCTATGTGACCAGGTTTAGAAATCCATAACTTAAGCTAGGAATCTCATGTGGACTTGAAACTTTTAGGATATGTTATTGGTATAATGGACTTTATGCCACTGCATTCCTATTGCTAATGAGGCCTTCTAAGGGAAGATATAAAATGTGCAAGCAAACTAGTTCATTTATTTCCTGTGTGACATTTCATCAATGGCCCAGTTACTCAAATTTGTGTATTTTATATTTTGCTTAATCTCTCAATTCTCTAATGATTTCCTAAAGCTTGTACAACTTGGTTCATGTTCTTGAACACCATGAAAATTGCTTGGACCCTTCACCTGTAATTGTAGACCTATCCTTTGAAGATCAATCAAAACATACTTTAAGTTTACTTAAAGTGTTTCAAAATATTTTAAAAAGATATATGATTTTCACTTGAGGTCTATTTATTCCTTGTGATATTGAGTCACTCTTTAATTAGGATTCTGCTCCTTCCACTAGACTCTTAGACTAGGCACATTTTTCGTATGTAGACCAAATTTGGTCATCATCTTTGGTGACTTGGCTAGGAAGTATGCCTATTATGATCAATAAATCAGACTAAATATATGACTCTAAGAAAATTTACATGATATATAGACCATTTACATTGATGTCAAGACAACCTTTTGACTTGTAAAGACAAATAACTCCAACATACATGTAAATAAACAAACTTAAAAGGGAAACTAAACTAATAAATTAAAGGAAACTAACATACTAAATAACTATGTAACAAAGCACTTATTTGGGACAAAATAGAAAGGAAACTAATGTGTTAGAAAATAACTTAGATAAAAATTAAAAAACAATTAACTATGTATAGGGGACTTAGATTCTTTAATAGAAATTATTTAGATGTATCCCATTGACTGGGATAGGAAACTCTTCACCATTCATCTTTGTGAGCTAGAAATCATTGTGGGATTTACAACTGGAGACTATGTATGGACCACTCCAAAGAGAATCAAATTTTGTGTGCTTTTCTAAGAGGACCAAATCTCCATCTTGAAAACTTCTTGAAGAAGTTCCTTTGTCAAAACATATTTTTACCATTGCTTAATGGGATTATATTGCTAACATGGAATGATGACTTATCTCTTCTAGATCCATTCAATCATCATATCTTATTTCCATTAACTCATTCTCCAAAATCTCAAGTTGATGCATTAGTTCCAAATTAGAGAATTCAAGATAAATAGGCATTCTTGGTTCCTTACCATATACTAGCTTGTATGAAGAATTGGCAATTGACTTCTTATAGGTGATCCTGTCAACCCACAGAGATAAATTCAGTTTGAGATGCCATGATCTCTAATTGTCTTCAATAGTCCTCTGAATGATCTTTAATAAATTCTTGTTAGTAGACTCAGTAATGTCATTGTTTTCTAGATAATAGTTTGATGAGGTACTAAGAAAAACACTATGTTGAAATGCCCACTGGCTAATATTAGATCCTATAAAATCCATAACATTGTTAGAAATTATGGTTGAAGTGACCCCAAATTTAGTAATCAAACCTTCATAGAAGTCCAAAACATTGGTTTCATTGGCTTCTTTTAATGTTATTACTTCTATCCATCTAGTAAAATAATCTATGGTAGTTAGGAGCTACTTATGTCCTAAGATTGAGGGGGGATTAATGATACCAATAAAGTCCAATCCAATTTACACAAAGAGTTGATTCACTAAAATTGGTTGGAGAGGTAAGGTTGCAAGCTTTACCTTTCTAACAATTCTGGCACATTGTCTACATTTTCTGACCCATGTATGACAATCACCAGATAAACTTAGCTAGTAATACCCACCTCTCATTATATTATGGGTTGTGATCCTTGATGAATAATGTCCTCCACCATGTCCATCATGGAATTTTTGGATCAACCTCTATGTTTGACTTGGTTTAATGCATCTTAGCAATATGCCATTAAGATCCTTTTTGATTAACACATTATCAATAAGAAGGAAATAAATTGATTGTAATCTAAAATATCTCCTCTTTGAATGAGTAAGATGAGAAGGATAAATACCATCCTATATATATCTTACCATATCTTGGAACTAGATGGAAGATGAGATATGATTAATTACAACTTCTTCATCATTTGACACCATAACCAATTCATTAGTCTCTCGAAAGTCTTGGGCTAGATGTTCACAAAGTCTTGTGCCTCTAACCAGCTTTGTGACCTTGATCTCAACATCATATTCCATGACTTTGGTTATCCAACCACCTATTTTGTCATTTATATCTTTGTTCAGAAGGAAATCCTTGACACTTGGATGTGCAACCATCAAATATATCTTATTATTGGAAAACATGTACCTAATTTTTGTAAGAGACCTTATGATTGAAATTACATGCCTCTCAACAAAAGAATAACTTGTTTCATATTCTTATAAGCCTTGATTGAAGAAGGCTATTGGATGCTCTAAAGTCTTTTTATTCTATTACATGAGAATACTTTAAATTATGTCAATGTTAGAATAGGTGTATAAGAATAAATCCTTTGTGAAGTCAAGGTTCATGAGTGTAGGAGCACTGGCTATAGCTTTCTTGATCTCTTCAAAACTTCTTATTCCTTCTTTGGACCAACTAAAACTCTAAACTTTCTTTAGCATGGCTATGAGTGGCCTAGCTAAAGTAGAAAAATTTAATATGTATCTCCTTATGAAATTGATGTTGCCTAAAAATATTTGTAAGTCCTTCTTGTGTTTAGGCAAAGAAAGTGCAAGAATTGACTCTATCCTATCAGGGTCTATGCGTGTACCATATTCTGAAATTACATGTCCAAGAAGCCTACCTTCATGAATAGAGAAAACACACTTTTTTGGATTCAAAGACACTCCATATTCCCTGCTTCTTTCAAACACTTGTTTGAGGTGAATCATTTTCTCATCTACACTATTAGAGAATACTATTACGTCATCTAGATAAACAAGTATAAATTGTTGAAACCCTAAAATTCCATATCCATGACTTTCTAAAAAGTGGCTCCATCATTGGATAAACCAACAGGCATATTTCTATATGCAAATATCCCCCACTTTGTGGTGAAGGCTATTTTAAATTGGTCTTCTTCTTTGACCAAAATCTAGTTATAACCACAATAGCCATCCAATAAGGAGAACCTTTTTGAACCTACAACTAATTGTAAAATCTACTCCATTGATGGCAATGGATAATGGTCTTTAAGAGAGGCCTTGTTCAACTCATGGAAGTCAACACATATCCTTATTTCACCAATCTTTTTATGTAATAGAACAAGGTTTTCCAGCCAATTTGAGTGCTTAATTAGAAATATTATAGCTGACTTAATGAGCTTATGTATTTAATTAGAAATATTATAGCTAACTTAATGAGCTTATGTATTTCAACTCTCATCAAAGGTTCTAGCTTTGGGTTAATTAGCCTTTGTCTTTGTCTGACTATCCTAGTCTCATCTTCTAACTCAATGGTATGTTGATCTAGAATTGGATCAAATAATTTAAGGTCATTGTAATGCCATGAAAAGACATCTACACATCTTGAACATAACTCAATAAAAGTTTCTTTCTCTAAAGATGTAAAAAATTTACCCAACTTTAAATTATTATCAGTTTCAATCTCTACATTTATTAGTTTTCTTCCTTGGTTGTTAAATAAAACTTTTATTTTCTCATTTAATCATATCTATTGAATATATTTTCAAGGGTGACCAAGCTTGAAGAAACTTTTTTGTCTATAATTGCACAATCTGATCATCATACTAATATAAATGCTTGTCTTGGTTTCTTAAGGAGAATTTAGCTTTCTCTTGTAATAATCTAGCAATCTGACTATCACCTTCAAATACTTGCCTATTGTCACAGTTGTCTAGGATATAATGTCATATAACTACCTTCATGTGTGATTGAACTTTTTCATTTTTTTTTGTCATCTGAGATATGGAATTGTGGCCCAATGAAAACTAGCCTATCTGCATGATTGTTCTTATTTATTGATATGCCCTAAATATTGAAAGCTTGAAAGTATTCAACTAGGTTATATAATCTATGATTATAGGACCTAATTATTGGGTTATTTTATATATTAAGTCCCCTTAGTGAACTACTAGTTGACTATCTCGAAAAACTTGTAATAAATTGACCTTCATCTTTCTTACCCATTGCAAACCATGCATTAATGCTTCATATATAGTAACATTATTAGAAAAACTAAACTAAAAATTGAGAGAAGATAAATACCTTTGATTTTATAGAGAAATTAACATCATTCCATCTCTAGTACCATGTTTGTTCCTCGATCCATCAAAATATAGTTGCCACAGTCCTTCACTAGGCTGATCATCTTTCACCAATTTTGGAATTGGTGCATCATTTTCATGAAGACAATAGGCACTAAGTAATTCTTATTCAATTAATTTTTAGGGATCATGTCCATGTAAATCAGAGGCCCATTCATCAAGGAAAATATATGGGAATCCATCTAGAGGTGATTCAGTTTCCACCTCACTATTTTCTAGTACTTTATTTGAGATAACACAATTAGTATTCACCATACTTTGCATATATGACTCCAAATTAAATATTTAAATAGTTTTAGAATGAATTTTTACCTTAGTATTATACCTAGTTATGAATATTAAATAGGTTAAATCAGTTGATAAATATCTTCCAATCTTTAAAGTAAAGTCTCTTGACAGACACATGGAAAAATAGGGAGGCAAGTCCACTACAACTACATCTTGTTGAATAATAACATTAGGGTAATCATGTAATGTCAATTTTATATATTTTATTATGACTAATATCTTTATTGGTGAGCCACATAATTATAATACTCCTTTGATATTTGGCTCATAGATAAGACCAAGCTTGTTTGTAATTTGTTTAGGCATAATAGTGTTTCTAGCCCCACTATCTACCATACAATTATGGAATAACCAATAACCAACAATAAAATAGAGATAAAAGTGAGGGGTTTTAATTTATTTTACATTTGTTTTTTCCACCTTTGTCATGTTATGTATCTGCTAATTAGGTTTCTTGATTTGCTAGTCTGAATTGGCTAAGATAGCTCCTTGTTTCTCAACTGGTTCTTTAGATACCTTAAGATCTGAAAGATTTTGAATGAGCATGTCCTTTTGAACTATAATAGAAATGAAATACCATATGTTAATTATAAAATTTTATTTATTCATTTGATCTATTATGCTAAAAGAGGCTCCATTAGTCTTTGGCTACAACTTTTGAGCCACTAATTGTTCTCTAGTTAGAGGCATTTGGAGAACCTTAATTGTCTCTGTATTTTGAATCTTCTATGTTATAGGACCATAAAATTGATCTTTTACACTCTTGGAAATGAAATTAGGAACACTTGAAGTGTTTATCACATATTAAGCCTCCTTAATTTCTCTTTTTTTAGCTCTAGTTAGAGTTGTAACTTGACCATTTATGTTTCTAGTTTCACCAACTTGGTTGAATGTAATATGATCATCTAATTTCCAATTAACACTAATAACATTAGGCTGCCATAGTACTTGTTGATCTTCTCCTTAGAATGACATATCCATGTCTTCATACTAACCACCTTGAAGAGATAACTCTTTCTATGCCATTTGTGTCATAGTAATATCTTATGATACCAAGGCTTGATTTTGAGTGTCATTTGGATTAGAAGGTTTCCAACTTGAATCTTGCATCAAGTTATTTTGGGGAACAATAGATCTTAAACTAGAAAGTACATTAGGATCAAGGGATGAGTATGACTTAGTGTGGGTTATGGATCCTTGATTTTGATAAGGTTACCTATTGTCCTTGAATCCTTGATAAGGGGGTTGTTGGTTATTGAAATACTGATAAGTGTTTTAGTTTTGTTGCTGATAAGGTCTACCTTGGTATTGATATCTCTTAAGTTGAACAATCTCATTTTCAAAATCTTGTAACATGCTTTTCAGATCACCAATCTCATTAGTTTGATTAGGAGGGGCTACAACTTGAACTTCTGGAGATGGAATAGGAGTTACATATGGAATTTGGGGAATTTGAGGAGGAGGAATAGGTTACAATTCTAGGAAAATGGGAATTAAAGGCCTTAGAGTAAGTTTAAAATCTTGTATTAATTTATTTTCTACTCTTATTACAATTTCATAGGCATTTGGTAGGGTATTACCACCCATACATTCTATCATGACACTTATATCAAAATTGAGGACCTTAAAATAGGACAAAATGCATATTTTGGAGATGGTCTAACCAATGCAGGAATCCTAGTCCATGTATTTTGGAATATAAGGTTAAAATTAGACATAAAATCATTGGGGTGACTTTGTATGGTAGGCGGTTGTTCAACCAAATATAGATGATCAAACTTGTCTTCAAATTGCCTAAGGCTGCACCGAAATCATCCCAAGTAGCATTGGAGGTGAAAGGAAGATTTCTATACCATTGCAATACTTTTCCTTTGAAGGAGGCATCAAGTAGTTTGATAGCCACATTATCTTGGGTAACATTGTGAATATAACATAGATTGGAAACATCTTAGATATGCTCAATAGTAGTAGTTTTATCATATTCTCCTAAGAAAAAATGGCCACATTTTAGGGTAGACACAGGTAGAAAAAATGGTTTTATCATATTGGGCTAAATTCAAGGGACTAACCCTATTAAATGGGACAAAAAAATATTTTCTAATAACCATTTGGGCAAAAGGGATTTAGCTTATAGGGACAATATATTGGACCAAAATAATAGAATGATTAGGAGATGAATGTTGCTTTGGAGGATAAGGCATTGTACTATGGAATCTTTATCTTTAATAAGAAGTAGATGGTAATTCAATGTGTTCAAAATAAGTACCTTTACTTGATGATCTAGTTGTAACCTTTAGCATGAAAGCGTTATTTAAAAGATGTTATGAGCTCTACAACTTGAAGGATCTTCATCTCTTGGTGATGTTAGATCTCTCCTCCTTTTGCAATTTCTTCTTCTCAATATTGAAAATTAAATTATGACAAATAATTTGTGTCCCACTGGGCATGCCAAAACTTTTGGAGTCCTAGATTTACGCCCTAGCTAAGAAGGGGATTGTTCATATCTTCCTACTCAAATCTAGTCCAACATGGGATCAATCCTAGGCAAAAGAAGGAAAATATCCACTTTCAAGCTAAGCAAAAAATTGTAAATTGTACTTATAATACCCTATGAGAACTATCAAGCACTTCATGAAGGTGAGGAAAACTTAGACATAGATAAGGAACATACATTCACTTAACCAGGATACATGAATTCATGGAACACACTTCAATCTAGATTAGAAAATGATGGAATTAAGTCTTTATTGCATCAAAAGGTGTTATGATACAAATTTAGGTAGAGTCTGGTCATACAAAAAAGAGGGATCCATTTTAAGGCTTTGAAGCCTATATTTATAGAAAAGAGAAAGAGAGAGAGAACTGAGTAGATATAACACATTGAATGAGCTCCAACTTCCCTTGATATATTAACATTCTCTAGGATGTTAAGTCATGGTCTTACCAAGAAAGAAAGCCCTATAAAAGAATTAAATGCTCCATTGATCTTTATCTATCCACCAAGTGTCTTTCTTGAAAATCTATGTCGTTATCTAATGACATGTTGACAAGGATCATGTCTTAGAATTGATATAATTATGCCACATCTACTTTGGGTGGCCAACTATACTTATTCATTAAAAAAGTGACCCTGATAATAGGTGAGACACTTCTCCATGGTTTGTATTTGATCTAATATTGAACATAGGTCTTTTTATAAGTGAAAACCAATCCAACTATTAGTTTTCACATAGTCATAATATCCATGGAAGCCTTTAGACTACTCATCCTTGCTTCATAATCATTGGTCCATCTTTGACCTCTATATTAGGCCCAAAATACTTATTTTACCCATATGGAACTCTGATAGCGATGCTTGGTCCCACTAGTTACATCTAGTTCATATTCGAGCTCTGGTTCCTTTGTTTTACCTTGCTAAAGTCTTAAAAATGCCTTATCAAATTTTGTCAAAATGTCCCAGGCTCAGTTTTGTTTATTGTTTGTCGATTGATAAGTCTGACCATTTACATTATACCCAACTATCTTTATGCTTATTAGTCTTATAGATATTCTAACTTATTGACTATACTTACACCATTATATCTAGATGTATAAATGCACATGAGTCCTTGATCTTCTGCTAGGACCCATTGCCTTTTGACACTTGTCCTCTTTGTATTCAACATTAAGATCCTCTGACCCTTTTGACTCATCTCACTCTGTTGATCTTTTTGTATGATTAAATACACTCCATTGATATTTTGGGGACCCATTAACACTATAAGTATGCCTCTCTATTGGATTAAAGTGTATGATTGAATGCAAGCCATTAATCTTGAGCCTATTTGAAACCCCAATGACTACTTTACAGTGCTTAAATTTGATTTTCATGAGAACATCATTTGACATCCATACCATACATATTTTATGTTCTATAGACTATAAAATTTAAGATCCAATGGATTTTTGTAGTGTCTTAAATTTGATGTCTACACGAACGTCTCCCATTATTTGATCAACTTTGAATATTTATATCTTGAAGCACAAAACTCATGGAGGGACCAAATTTGATGGAGATGTTATTGAGACCAAAATTATTATTCCCACTTTATCTACTAGTTCCAACAGATTTTTAAGTGCAAATAAAAAATGTTAAATAAAATTGGCCTATATGTTTTTTCATGACATATGCTCAACCATCTGATCATTTAAATCTCAATGGTTATTCATCGAGGCCTGAATTTGAAACTTGCACGATCATCTTGCTCTGTGTGACCAAATTTGGATATCCATAACTTAAGCTAGGAAGATCTCATGGACTTGAAACTTGTAGGATATGTTCTAGGCACAAGGAACTTTATGGCACTATAATCCTATTACTAGTGAGGCCTTCTAAGTGAATATATAAAATGTGCAAGCAAATTGGTTTGTTTTTTTCTTCCGTGATTTCTCAGTGATGATCTAGTTACTTAAATTTCTATAGTCTATCTTTTGCTTAATATCTCAAGGATCTAATGATTTCCTAAAGATTGTACAACCTGATTCATGTTCTTGGACACCATGAAAACTCCTTGGACCCTTCACCTGTAACTATAGACTTGTCCCTTGAATATCAATTAGATCACAATTTAATCTTGCTTAAAGTGTTGTAAAATATTTTCAAAATATATATGATCTCCACTTGAGGTCTATTTACTCCTTGTGATAGTGAGTCACTCTTCAATCATGATTCTTCTACTTCCACTACACTCTTGGACTAGGCACATTTTTGGTATGTAGTCCAAATTTGCTCAACAATAATCTCATGAAAATCAACCTATTGATAATCAAATAACCATCACTAATGTAAATAGATCTATGATCAAAGCAACCCAAAGATGTCAAACATGAAATAAACACCCCTACACACTTATTTATTTTCATCCCTTCAGAGTTATGAAGTCACATGCTCCTCTATATAACTCAAAGAGATTGAATACATAAATAAAATAAAGCTCTTAATATAGTTAAATATGTTCCCATGAAGTGGAGATCCCAATCCTCACTGACTTATCCATTAAATCCAACACCCTTACCCTACATATCTCTCTAGATTTGAGCTCAACCCTTGGTCTTCTTGAGGTTAGGATGTTCTAAGCATCTATTAATGACTCATGTATATAAATAAAAAATAGATACCAAAATTCATTTCCTCAATTCTAAGGTGAAGTGATGATCACCAATCTTCCATTGACCTGCCTATATAAGTCAATGGTTGAATAATGACACTTTCCTAAAATGTAACCAATGAGGGAAGCATTAACCCAACCAAAACCATAATTAAGCATCACAAGATTACCTATAGAAATTTATCAACTTATGCATACACACAAATATATACATTTCATAATATAGGAACTTCTAGTAGTTTAGGTTTGCATAAGCAAAGCACTGATCAACTCATCCACGAGGTTAAGTGACATATAAGTGTCACCACATGACCTTCTAAAGCATATGATACATATATAATTCCATGAAAGGCATATAACTCCAGCCATGGTTTAGTATGCATGCTAAAATATAAGGTTATAATTTAGTCTTATCAAGAAAACATAGACATATAGGTGACATTCAGCCATCATAAGGCATACGCATACATGTTAGTAAAGTAAGTCTCCAAAAAGACAACCATCATCTATTCTATAATAATTCACAACCACCTAAAGTACATTATGCAAACATAATCTATTGCAAGCATATATAAAACCACACAAAAGCTTAACTATATTTTCAAGCACAAGCCAAAAGTCAATGTAACATGTCAAAACTCAGCAAAATCTCTAAATCATAGGCTCTGATACCATATGAAAGAACCCCAATTAAAAAAAAAAGTTATCTATCAAGTACACTATGGAACATTAGAAGGTCCCACTACATAAATTAATGTAGTGCAATGAATTTTAGTAACTCAATAGGAAGTACTAGCAATAGATAACCAAAATCTTAATCATCCCATAAGGGTAATGCTATAAACAACTAGAGTGGAATTAAACACATCCAAGAATGTCTAGTTATCCAATTTATAGGTAATCAAAAATATGAAATGGGATTGAAATACATGAACATGAGGTCCAAATGATCGAACATGCAGATCCATCCCACCAACGTGCTCTAACAAGTCTTAACACATCATGAGTTTAGCAAGTGGAGATCTCACTTCCATTGTTGGAGCCAAAATTACAAGAATAAAGGTTCCAAAACCCTTTGAGGGATCACCCAAGCAAGGACAACTCCTTGTCCCACCTTCATAGATCACCATACCATAATCCTAGGTTTTTTTGGAAGCATTTCGCCTTCATCCCATTAATAGATGAAGGCCACACAAAGGGGATGTAACTCCATAATAAATAATTTTATTCATTTAAATAGATGAGATATAATAAATTAAGTTTAATGTTGGTGACATCACATGTGTGAGCCCCCTAAACAAAACCATATAATTGGCAATGGGACAACAATTACTCCACATGTTATAGGATCAAATATCATGCTACAGGAAAACCATCCAGAGAGACAACCATAGGGGTATCACACCTAAAATTTGATTAATTATCCATTAGTTATCATATCTTGTTAATATAAAACATAGGTGTTCACACCCTATAATTGGCATGTGTATGACCATGCAAAAGTTCATCACTTAAATAATCATAGGCATTAACTTACGTGTTCATTAAGGAAGCTTATGATTTATCAACTCTTTTTCAAGGTGGACTATTTAATCATACAACCAAAAATAATCGTTAAGGTTCCCATTGATTATTAAATCCTTATCCCAACTCTAGGATCATTTATCACTTTAATGCACATACAAGGTATACCAAGAATTCAAAAACAAGGATAAACATTCATTGTAAGCCCTCACATATTTAATATAACCAATAATTATCCATTCTCATATAAAAATTAATGAAATTATAGTCAACTTCTATTATCCAATAGTTGCATTATAACATCTAGAGTTTTAGACTTTTAGAAACATGGCATGCATCTAAATCTCTATAACACTATGATTGGTATAATCCATAATCCAATAAGGGGGCCTTCATATGAGGATCATTAAATTGGATTACTTCATTGTTTAAGTAATAAAATTAAACTCACTAAATAGAATATTATGACCAATAACATTCATTGCCATAATGTAATAATAAAACATATTGTTTGTACCACCAATGGACTATTTGCATAATCTATTTACAATAGTGTATTTTCAGCCAAGATTATAACATGTTAAGACTATATTTTTAATAACCATACTAAAATTTAGAGATGTCATATATCATCATTTAAATATCATAACAAGAGATCAGTCTAAATGCTAAGTAGACATTCCATGTTGTGAGAATGTCATTAATAAAACTCATCATGAAATCCATGAAGAATATACATAATTATACCAAGGAGATTTACAACCTCTAACTAATTCCATCACATCATAAGGTAACACCATTTTATCTTCTTGTAAATTTAAGGTTAAAGACATTATGGTTACAACTATTCTAATAATGACCTTTTTACCATTTGTGCCTACACAATCGACAAGTATGTCTCTTACTCATGTACATACAATAGTATAACATAATGCATTATAATTACAATATCAATCCTATGGTAAATAGAGCCCAAAATAAAGGCACACCAAAGAACTAATTAAATTTGGTTTTATATATGCCTTCAAGTCCACATCAAAATCAATAATGTCCTTTGCATAATATAATCAATATTAAAAAACTAATTAAGGTAATAAGAAGGGATCAAAACATAAAATATATATCCAACCATGATCCATCACGTCAACATAATATGCTAATAGGCATGAACAAGAGTAAACTATCATATACCATCCAGGTACAACAATGAAAAGAATGAACACTGCAAGGAGGATACCTCTCAAAACTAGCCCTATGAGCCCAACCATTGATGGCCCTTACCACCCCAACCATCATCTTGGTGGAGGGTTTTGTAAACTAGGTAATTGGGTGAGGTAATACATGTACACATAATACTGAGCCACCAAGAAAGACTAAAATAAAATGGTCAATAAAAGACGTGAGAAACAATGTAGTCAACATAGAACTATTACACTCAGCCAAGCCAGTTGGCTTGACTAATGCCCAAGGCATATATTGTATCTTTATAGATGATGATTTACAAAATAAATTATGGTCTATAACATCCAATTCAAAAGACCACAAAAACTAGCCAAGGTCTAATGCTCAGCCTAAGAGAATTATCAAGGCATAAAATAAGTAACACAGGGGGGTTCCAATCGACAATAGCCAAAATTAACTCCATCAAGTAAAAATCTAGAAGACATAGCATTTGTAATATAAAATAAACTCAGATCAGCTTGGAAATGACCATGTATGACCAATATCTTCCCAAGTAAATTTAATAAATCTGAAACCAAATAATAAATGACCTCAATCAATCAAATGGGCTAACCCAAATAACAACCCAAGACTGGTAATTTCAACCCAATATGGCTTTAGGAAGACCAATCTAATGGTAGGAGTAAATAGAGACTTATAAATGGGAGGTAATTCAATTTTATTATAACTATATCTTAAAATCTAGCAACATTATCAATGTGAATAAGTCCATAATAAAGAACACCAAAGAGTGTAATGATTAAGATATTACTTAAACTAGTTTGGGCAACATAAGTATGTTAGTTAATGTTTGATCTTAGATCAAGAGCTCGATTTTAAAAAACCCTTAGTTTAATAATAAAAGACCTAGCACAATCTTTAAGCACCCAACAAGGAGGGTCCAAATTTAAATTGAGTCTAGCCATTATAGATTCATAGGGTAAGTCTCTGTTGAGTTTAGAGCCATTTGGGGCTATCACATGACCATAAGAATAAATTTTGGTGGCCTAAAGAGCTCTAAGGATGTGGGGAGGGTGTAATTTTCATGTTCTCCACATGTGAGTGAAATATTCCTTGTATTCCTAATTTATATGTATTCCATATTTCATGGAGTTAGTTTTTATATGCCTTTTCCCATGTTTTCTTCCTTGTTTTGAGGAATCTAGTTGTTTTTTGGAAAAGGGAACTCCTTCCTTGTTTAGTGGAGTTGGTTTTGATCACATGTTCATGGGAAAATGTGCCCTTAGAAGGTAAAGAAGATGAATATGGTGAATTTCTCCTTGGGAGAGCTTTTAGATAGGTTTGATGAGGTGGAAAAGGGTTGTCACATGTTAGATAATGCTTATCTTGGAAGCATTGCATAATTGCTCCTCTTTTTATGGATTTTCTTCATTTTATTATATATATAGGGTGTGTTTTGGTCTTTAGAGGTTGATGGTTTATTTTTTAGGGTGTGGCTTTAAGGATCAGAGTTAAAGTGCATGTGTTTTGCAAAGTGTAAGTATTTATTACAAGGTGTGGTTTAGTAACTTGTGAGATATAGCATTGTGCAGGTGTAGGTAAAAGTGCAGTTTTTTGTGCAACACTTTCTATAGGAGATTTTTTCTATCTCTATGAGAGTTCATTGTAATCTTGTTTTAGATTACTGATTTATTTAATAAATTTCATTGGTGGATGTAGCCCACATTGGGTGAACCATGTTTTATCTATGTTATCTGTGTTATTATTATCTTTTTCTCATTTATTCTTTCATATTAATGGTGAATTAAGGAATGTTTTCGTGATTCATTTTATTGCATAGCTTTAGATCTGGTTTATGGTAATAGTGAATCTAGATTTAGAAGTGTTTTATTCCTAATAGTCTCATGACTTCCCCATGAATCTATAATGATCCATATAAACTCTAATGAGAATTAAAATAGATAAAAAATGCATTCTTAGGATAAACTCAAAACCAACACATACATGACATGTTTAAGGCACTATGTAAAAATTAAGAGTTTTCAAGATAAGAGTCTGGGTGTCCCTTTTCTTCCTACTAGCTCACCATTTATTGAAATAATAAGCCTCTCGATAGGAATTTTTTCATCATCTAATGATGATGTCATAATAGGTACAAATTCAAAGCAAGCCCTTTGCATGACACCATCTCTATGATAGATTAATCCACAACATTTGGTTATAAACGATGAGGCAATATAGCCTTCCACTCAAATTCTACATTCAATTAAGAATTATGACTATCTGGTGGTTTTTAATGAGTAGGGAGGTCATAGAAAGGTGCTAGAGAACTACTACCTTTAAAGCCTAAAAATGACATGCCAAATCATGTTATCGATAAGGCTATAAAAGAAAATTTTGATTCGATTGTATAGAATGATGTGATAGGCAAAAGGTCTTCAATGACAAGCAAATCCATTTGAAATCTCCTCCCAGCTTCTTTTCCTGAGCATCATACTCCTCTCTACCTTCACTTTTCTTCTCCATGCATACCCCTGCATGTCTTTCTTTATCTCTCCATATGCCCCCATCATATATCTCTTCTCCTTTCCTTCATCTACTCATTCTCTCCTTTTTCCTTGCATTCATATTTTTATTTTATTTTTCTTTATTGTCCATACTCTGCTTCCATACACCATACCCCATATTTTTTTAAAATTAAACCCCTTCTAATGGGATACACCTAGCTAAGAAAAACATGGCCCCTTTATCATATGCCATGATCTAGCTTGATGCTTCTCATCTTCTATGTTTTTATCTTGTTCTTCCCCTTACCTTAGCATCGTCCCTCCTTTTTGGCATCCCATGTGTTTTTATGCTATGACATAACCCTATGTTTTGGCTTGTGTACCCTCTACCTTACCCATACACCATATCCTCCCTATGTTCTATACACCCAACTATACCCCATCAAATCTCCTTGTCAACGCTTCCCATCATGTGGAGCAAGTACAAGGTGAATAAAATAATATAATATATTTTAATAAATAGTATATAATATAGTGTATATATAATAGTATAAAATAGATAATATATGAATATATATAAACTATTATATAAAAATAAATAATGATAAATAAAAAGGAGATCATAGAATGATAAAATCATTAAATAATCAAAATAATAACATACCTTTCTTTCTAAAATAATGATAAAATCATTAAATAGTAAAATTAGCAAAAGTCATTAATAAGTATTGGACAATAAATTTGATAAAATCAATTAACAAAAGAAAGGATAAAAGTTAATTAAGATAATAATAATATGATTTAAATCATTAATTAAATAATTGACAAGGAAATGATAAGTCGTTAAAATGACACTAATTACTAGGAATCATTAAAAATAATATCGATCCTTGAAAATCATAAAACTAACCCCATTAATAAAAATGAATAATAGATAATAATTATCTAACCCATAAGTCAATTAAGCTCCTAGGGTCAATCATCTATGGAAGGAAGAATTGCTAAAATGATGACTAGGGTTGAAAGACCTGCATGGATCTGGATAAACCCAAAACAACCTGATGAAAAGGCAACTACTCAATGGCTCATAAGTAAGTGTATAAAACACTTGACAAGGAAAACCAACCATGCAATTATAAACTCCAACAATTGAGGAATATATAAGAAAATAAATGGTGCCAAAACTTGATAAACCCAACAAGGAACAATAACAAAGCATACATGCTCAAAGTAGGGTGCAACCAATAACACCAAATAATGATAACACAAGATAATAGACATGATGGTGTCTCAGTACCATATAATACATGGTATACCTATTGGAGTGATAGTTGGACTGTTGAATCACCCATTATATATCTGAGATGTCCAAACCCTCATGGCTTGGTGCCTGCATCCACCAAATAAGACATTAGTAGTACCTAAACACTATCAATATGATAATAATAATTTAGTATGAATCATTAGACATAAAATGGTAAATCAAGTATAATCAACTATAGATGAGAGGTGATAATTAGAATTGATAACCATAAACCCATGCGTGCCCTATGAAGCACAATCAATAACTACAAAAATGATCAATGCCAATCCACATCAATGAGACATGTTAAAGAAATATCATACAATAAAGTAACTAGGCAAAAGCCACATATACATAAAATAGGATAAGATGAATCCAATGTAAGCAATATGCATATCATGATATACTAAATCTAATGTGAGCATTAATCACAACATAACATGCCACATCAACCATCCAAGATACCTGTATCATAACCATTTGAAATAAAACCCAATATCAACCTTCAACAGTCCAATTGTTGTCATAAACATGCTAATTATGCCATAATATAGTACCCACAAGGGACCTCATCATCAGTTCATGATGATTTCATCAAGCTCAATAATCTGGTTTATCTTGTTTTCATAGTGGTTGATTTGCTCATCATATTCTAGCTATTACATAAACTAATAGGTTGGAAACTACAAATTCATAGGCAAAACTACTTAAGATCCATACATAAGCTCAAAAGAGATTTTGCCTATAGCTCTCTTAGGCATGATCCTATCAACCCATAGGGAAAACTTTAGTTGTTCACCCCACTTCTTCTTGTTTACTTCCAAAGTACACTAATGATTTTGAGCATATTGTTGTTACTAGATTATGCTTGCCCCATTCCCTTAAAGGTTGTAATTAGAATCATAAGATAATTTAAACCCATACTCTTTTCACAATGCCATTAAATTCTTAGCTTTAAATATCATGTCATTATTAGCAATTACCTTAACATGCACACCAATCTACAAAGAGTATGATTAAAAAAATCCATAACTACCTAGTGTGGTGCCTTCTTTGTAGGGATTGCTTCAACCCATTTCATGAAGTATTTAGTTAAAAATAGTATCCATCTATGTCTAATTCCTGATGAATCAACAATTTTTCCAATGAAATCTATTCTCCATTTTTTGAATGGGCCTTTAACCATCACAGGCTACAAGGGAAGAGAACTAGAAGCTTTTAACCTTTTTGCAAAGTGCTGACATTTCTCACACTTTTTAACTTTATAATCAACATCTTTAAATAGTGATGGCCACCAATAACTAGATTTTAGGATTTTATGAGCTATGAATTTAGGTGTAAAATGACCACCATAAACTCCACTGTAAAAATCTTCAATCAAGTCAGCAGTTTGTTCTTCTACCATGCATTTGAGGATAACCCCATCTAGATTCTTCCATGCTAGTCCACTTTCAATCAAGAGGTACTTTTAGAAAACAAGTTTAAGAGTTCTCCTTTGATTCTTGTACAAGTTAGGGGGAAAATTTAGATTTTGAAATTAATATACAATGTCTCTATACCATAGAGACATGCTAATGTGATTCAAAGAATCATCAACATTAAAAATAATAGTGTTTACCTCAATATCTTGAAAATTGATCTTAGCCATGAGCTTGGCTAGACCCATCCCTCTCACCAACTTTGTGGTCTAAATATCCATGTCATACACTTATAACTTGTTAACCCACCTACATCTCTTGCTGGATGCTTCAACCTAAGTCAACATGTCCTTCACCATGGTATGCAGGATGTAGGCAACAATGTTTGAACTCATAATATAAGGTCTAACCATCTTAATACCCTTTAAGAGAGAAAAATATTATTTTTCCATGATGGTATAATCTAGTTCAATAGCTTGCATAGCTTTGCTAAATAAATTTATGGGTTGCTTGTGACCATCTTCATTCATTTGCAACAAGATAGCAACAACAGTATTATGTGATGTAGAAGATAATATCTGAAATACTTTTACATAATCAAGGTTGGCCAAAATAGGGGTAGACTTTAAGGATTCTTTTATTTTATTGAATGCTTACATGGAATTTTCCTCCCACTTGATGTTTTGGTCCTTTTTCAACATGGAAGTGATAGGCAAAGTAATCTCTACAAAGTTGGACACAAACCTCCTTATGAAATTGATTTGTCCAAAGGACTAAATTCCCTTCTTGGACTGTGAGATTGGCACTTTATCAATGGCTTCTACCCTCTTAGGGTCAATCATGACACCATATTTATATATTATATGTCTCAATAACTTGGCCTTTTATACTTCAAAGTGACATTTATTACGATTAAGTGATGTCGAATTCCCTACATCTAATCAACACTTTCTCTAGATTCTCCAAATGTTCTTATATAGTCTTAAAGTACATGGTAATGTCACCCTGATACACAACTAAAAACTTGTTAATTACCCTTGTGAAAGCAATGTCCATAACTCATTGAAACATTATACCAACATTCATTAACCTAAAAGGCATCCTCATATATACATACATACCCCAAGGTGTTGAGAATGCGGTCTTGGGTCTCTCAAATTCCTTTACCACAACCTCATTATACCCTAAGAAACCATCTAAAGTGGATAGCTTATCTGATCTAGTAACACTTTGAAATAGGTTTTCCATATTGGTTAGGGGATAATTATCCTTTAAAGAAGCTTTGTTTAAATTTTATAAATCCACACACAAGCAGATGTGGACATTTTTCTTCCGTATATGGATTAAATTTTCCACCCATGATGAATACCTGATGGGTTAAATAATTCCACCATTCCTTATCTTCTTTAATTCATCTCCAAGATGGGGTTAATAGGTCTTTGATTTTTTCCTAAAAGGCTTGCTCTCAGGCTATAATGGGATGACATGCTGAAACAAGTCTTCCCTATATGTTTTCAATTCAGAATAAGACCATGCTAGACAATCCTAGTACTGATTTAGTAGCTGCATGTAAACTTGCTTCTCAATTGCACATAGGTGAGTACCCAACCAAACCCTCCTTGGATTCTCATGAGAACCCAAATTATACTCAATCATGTCTTTTAAAATAAATGAGTCTTGATTTTATATTCTATCAACTCCATCAAAAGACACTTCTAAACTCACCAATCCCTTTGGGAGTGTGTTTGTTTTCAATTGAATAATATCCTTCACAAACAAGGTTTCTTTACCATCACAAACCTGAACCATGGATTCCAAGTCTATGATTTCATCATGGAATTTTGCTTCATAATTTATAAACCTCTTAATCTTTTCATCATCATGAAACACCTGCCAATGATGAACATTATCTAGGATTGAAGGACTAACAAGCACTTCCACTTGATACTCATAATGAGGGTTTATATTTGCAACATCAAAATAAGCACCTAACCCTACAAGTTTATCAACCTCTTTGCTAAAACATTTATCATGATAACAAATGTTGAATGCATCAAAGAATTCAAGCAAATCCAAAAAAACATTCTGATATTGTTTCAACCTTTTATTTTTGGTGGCATAAACATTATTGACCTACTTAACCACTAGCTTGAAATCACCCTTTACAATCAAATTTGAAATTCCATGTTGGTAGGGAATCTGTAAACCAAGCAAGAGTACCTCATACTCAGCAACATTATTTGTGCATTCAAAGGAAGGCTAAAAAAAACTTGAAACATTTAACATTAGGGGTATAAAAGACAACCCCAGTCTCATTTCCAAGATTGGAGCAGGCCTCATCAAATGACATATTCCAAAAAACACCTTTTTTAGTTTCACATCAATAATAGTAGGTTGTTCATTAACATCAACATTCCCAATAAAATTGCCCAATTCCACATCTGTGTACATTACTTCATTGAGAGCTTGTTTTGGATCTTCAAGTACATTCAATATCTTTGGTTCTCTATAAATTTTGACCATCTTACCCTCCAATAGAATGATGGCATAAGATAAGTCCATTTATACATTTCCATCCATGTTAGTAGCCCATTTTCATGACAATAAGATCCCCCACTTAGGCAGGTGGTATGTAAGTACCACACCCATATTCAAAAACTTATCTGGATGCACTACCAATTACACTACCAACCCTTTGACTTGTCCAATAATTAGAACTTCTCATGAATCCATGGCATAACACTTGCCAAAGGCAAATGTAATTTTAAATTTGAGCTTATTTAGGACACCCAGGGTCATCACATTATAAGAATCTCTAGAATTAAACATGCAATTATGGACAATTAGACCATTGATCAATAGGGTTGTATAAAATAGATCCACATTTAGCTGACTCTCTACCAATGTTGTCCACAAATAAACCTTCAAGGATATTGAACAACCTCTTCTATTTCTTCATCTTCATCTAATAGTATCGGGGGTGAAGTCACCTTATTTTTAGTTGAATTATCATCAAATTCCAAGTATTCAAATGCCCTCTACCTATGTTCAGGTATTCACAATAACTTAAGAAGTGGCACAATGATTTTTAGTTGGCTCAACACATGGGTCATATCACATGCACTCTATTGAATAAGAGGCATATTAGGTGGAAGGGTGATAAAACCTTTAGATGGAATATAATCACTTAAAGTTTGAAGTGGAGTAGGCTGATGGAATTAACATTCTTAACAATAGTCTTCAAAGGCAGATTTGTTTTAACATCATTCACACCCTTAGGGATACTAGATAGCAAAGGTAATTTATTTCTGGTGGGAGCACCCCTTGGTTTGGTAACATGGGCAATGGGTATTGATTTGGAATCATTTGGGACTGCTATAGTTTTATTTAAATCATTTCTTGCATCCCCTACCCTTGGATTTGTAGGGGTAATGTATTGAGGAGCAGTAGCTAGTTGCTTACTTCTCATATAGTATTATTTCTCTTGGGCAACTACTACATTAATTAATATCTTCCTTTCCTCAACTAATTGAATTCTCCCATCATATTTCTTAATCATCAATAATATTAAAAAATCAAAATCATGATTTGGCAATTCATGTGCTTATGCCATATTAACATCATAAGCAAACTCACAAGCTGGGACACATACCTTCCTTACTACACTCCAAAATTGATCAACATTGGTATCACTAAATAATTATATGGAGGTAGACATTTTATTTTGGGTGACTTGATAATCTACCATCAAAATATTATCATCAGATTTAGATTCAGGTTCTTTTGCATATTCATCAATCTATTTAGCAGTATCACATAGAGGATGTGGGAAGAAACACTTTTCACACCAATCGATATCAAGGTTTCAACATACAACATTCACTTTGGAATTCAATGGATTAGGAACTTCTTTTTCAGCCCCTCTATTCTGATTTTTATCTATTTTTTCATCACATGCAGGCCACTTCCCTCTATTATTATCCTGATTGTAGAAAGTAGGCCTCCCTTGTGTTTGATTTCGATTTGGATCTCTCACTTGACTTGTATACCTATGAGGAATCTCCTTCTCATCTTAATCCAACTTATAGGACATATTTTTTATAATGGAGGCCAAAGTCTTAATAAATCCCTCAAGGTTGGTTGTCTTAGTAGACTACATTTTTTATGGATGAACTAATTTCACATCATCACGCTTATTCAAAGTCTTTCCCACATATTTTATATTGTTTTTAATTTGGATGAACATATTTAAAGTCAAATTTAGGTTCGTAGGAGCCTTTTCCCTCAATTAATACATAGTCTTCTTGTCAAAGGCATCATAATATTTTATCAAGCATGTTGTATCACTAGGCCTTATGTTTTCATGTAGCTACAATCATGGTCTTATTAAACCATGTATTGAAGTTCTATACACACTCATTAGGGTTCTTCTTGATGTTTTGAAACTCAACCAAAATAAACCTTAGATCAATCTAATCATCATACTAAATTTTAAAAACATTATTCATTTCTTCCCACGAATCAATGCATCCATAGGGAACGAAATTGAACCACTCATGAGCATCTTATTCTAGAATGTGAAAAAATATCTTATTGCACACATCCTCATGTTCAAAATCATAATCTTCAATGATATTATGAAAATATCTCAAGTTTTGATCACCACTCACTACATTGTTCCCTTGAAATTTTAGAAGGCAGTTCCTTACTTCATTTGGGACTTCATTAGGATAACCTTCCATGTCATCAAAATTAATGTCTCTAAATCTAGGAATGTGGAATGTAGGATTTTCATTCTCATCTTGGTCCCTATGCCTCATGATTGGTTTAATGGTGTGGTTCAAAAAAAAATTGCAAAGGGTTGTGAGGGAGTTAATAAGGTGGACTTTGTGGATCAGACTTGGGAGGGGATTCAACTAGTTGAGAAGGAGCTAAATAGTAAATGGGACTATATGATTCAGAATGTCTAAGAGATATATGAAAGTCTTCAATAATGGGGAGTTCAACAAAGATTTCAAGATTATCAGAATCTTGACAGTCTAAACACTCCTTAACAACTGAGCTTTAAACTTCAAGAGGCCTCCAAACTTGTCTCCCTCTTCTTTGATGAATACTTAGGGGTGAGACAAGTTGTTTGGATGAGTCATCTTTGAAAGATGATCTCAATCTTTCTAGCTTTTCAAAAAAAAAACTCAAATCTATAACATAATAAATATATTCAAAATAGGCACTGGTCTTCCTTGGAACTAGAATATAAAGTTAGAGTCACCACTAGAATTAGATTTATAGAATGTAATAGTTAACAAACTGATTGTGATACATGCTAAAATTGAAATTTGATGAACATGATTGATGAGATAAAAGGCAAAGATACTAAAATTTTTAGAATTATGTTTAAAAAGGGAAAATCACCTTTCAACATGCAATTTTAACATCTTTTTGTAAGAAACATAGCTAAAAGTCAATTTGTCAAATATTTCAAAATTTTGACAACTATCCCAGCAAAGTGTTGAACTTGTTGACAGCTTGAAGTAGTGAATCAAAGTCAAATAACCTCAATTTTAAAATTCATGAAATAACATGAATAAACTTTGTCTAAAAATATAAGTGAGATTATTTAAGAAAATATTCTAAGGTAGAGAACTTAGTAAACTAAATTTTGTATAGCTCTTTGTAAGAGTCCCCAGTAACATAGGTGACAAGGATTATCCCCAACAACGGTTCTAATTGAGTGTTATTTCCCATTTGTACACCTTTTTTACTTAGCCTTGCGCATTTGAAAAAATGGAAAACAAAGATGAAAAACCTATTGATATGTCATTATAGTTAGGGAAAGGTTTGGCATCAAGAATGGAATGAATGAAAAAAATGATTAAGAAGCACTAACAGAGGGTATGGTCAACACCCTACTACTTCTGGCTCTACTTGAACCAAGGTAAGAGGAACTATGGGGTAGCTTTCTCACATGGAGTGATACTACAATTTACCCTCCATGGGGAATTTTGGCATAAAGAAACATAAATATGACTAGAGCACAACCAAGATTGTTCACTCCACCCAAGAAGGGTTGTCACACAGGATGAGCAAATGCTCTAGGTCACATACAAGCTATTGAAGATAGATGGGTATATGAATATAATATTCATTCTAAATAATATTAAATGGTAGGGGCTGAATGGAAGACTACAATGCTGGTCTTTAAAGAAAAAATTACATACACATGTTAGGTAGGTAAGATTCATGCATCTACAAGGCAAATAACACTTAACATATGCAACATGGTGTATTATTTATAGGGTAAGATAGGGTAGGACAAGTTAGGTAGGTTATAAAGAAGGGTGGTGCATTAGTGATTTTCAAACAATAGGGGTTCTTTCAACATTCATGGCATTATTCCTTAACAAAGATGTAAAAAATCTCAAATAGAGGCTAATGGGGACTACCATGAGTGATTTGCATTTATTAGTGCCGATAAAATGGAAATACCCAACTGATTTATGAAAATATTTGAACATACACTGAAACTAGAATTTCATATACCTTTTCCTACTAAATTCATAAACTCAAGGTGCCCTAAAAAGTCATTCAACAACATATCTTCAAACTAAATTATAGAAAGGTTTTGGTTTTATAATCCAAATCTATGATCAAATGATAATTAGTAATGAGCATTGAATCAAATATCTAATCAACAATATTTGTAAAAAAATTATTGCACTTCATCAATAGGGAATAGTAAGAACCACAAGCATTTTCATTAACTTTGCAAATAAACTTTACATACATAATTTTTCTAGAATGCTACCATGGGGACAAGCATGACGAGTTTGATCTTTTGACAAGGGAGACATAAACATGTTCTCAAAGCTTGCTAACGGTTGCACAGTTGCAACAACCTTAGCAAGGGAGACAATATGTACACATAATAGTTGATCCCAAAAATTTGAAGAACCTAGACTTAAAGAAAATGAATAACCAATAAAAACAAACTTAGATAGAGGACAAGCCTTCTATTTATACATTTTTTACCATGTTACAAATCTAGGAATGTGGGTTAAAATTTAAAATATTATAAAATTGCAAAATAGTCCTCCAAGTTCCACCAAGATGCTCTTAGCTAGAAAATATTCCTTGCCATGCCTACAATCTTCATCCATTTGCAAGAAAAATCATTGTTCTAACTACCTCTACATGAAATGATGAATATTTTCAACAACCATTTACTCCTTGGATATAAATGAATTTTACATGAGCTAAAAGGAGAAAATTTGCCTTTGGAGACCAAACAAACTCTTTTGTCCTCTTCTACAACTACTTGGAGATGCCTTTGACCACTTATTTACAAATATATAATCTTATTGATAGCTATCCTTCCCCTTATGTATGCCAAATAACAACCCTACTCTTGTAATGATGGCATTTGAACACCCTAGACCCATAGTTGCTTGAGAAATCCTCTTTAATGTGGCCCACCTTAATCTTGAAAACCTACAGTATTTCTCCCATGGAGTGTTTGAACAAGAAAAGGAATGAAAAATACAAATACTTAGGTTATTTTACCTTTTTATTTTTGGCTCCAGTTTTTTTTCAACCCTTTGCATTTTTCACCTTTAATTTTTAAAATTTTCTTTTTAGGGTTAAATCCAAATTTTTAATGCATAAATGCATTTCTTTTCACTTTTTGACCTTTTGGAGAAATTTTGGTCACTTTTGCAAATTTGCAATTTTCCTTGTTTTGGGGAGATCTAGGTCCCCTTTTTAATTTTATAAGTCCTTTGTATTAGGGAAATCCGTAACTTAGCAGTACTTTTTTTTTTTTTGCAAATTTTATAATTATAATTCACAATTGTAGTTCCCCAAAAAAGTTCGCTTAGGGAAATGGGAACTCTTGCTGCAATTTGCAATTTACAAAATTACAAATTGTGATTGGAGTTCTCGTTTCCTTGAAAAACTTATTTTCGAAAAATGGGAACTCCAGCTACAATTTGTAATTTGCAAAACTACAAAATTACAAATTATAGTTGGAGTTCATATTTCCCTAAAAGGCTTCCTTAGAGAAATGGGAACTCCAAATGTAATTTACAAATTTGCAAAATTTTAAATGACCTTGAAAGTTCCCATTTGTACTAGGACCCTTAGAGAAATGGGAACTCCATCTACAACTTGGAATTTTTCAAAATTACAAAATTATAACTGACCTTGAAAGTTCCCATTTGTAATTGGACCTTATGTTGACTAGTGTCGACCTAGGGGTTTGGGATATCCAAGTATAATTTACAATTTGCACAAGTGCAAAATTGTAAAATTACATTTCTCCTCAACATCTCCCTAAATCTCCTCTTGAGTTAACTTTATCCTCCTAAATTTGACTAGAAGGATTGAGAGTGTTGACTATAATTTATGATTATATTTTTGAGACTTACATTTTACAAGTTGCTTCTCCCACAAAAATTTTCTAGGGACTTTGGAGGCCTCATCTACAATTTTTTGAAAATTTCAATTTCTTGATTTTGACCCACTCTACTTCCAACTTGGTCCAGCAGAATAACCTATAGAAGATTTCTCCAGAAGCCAAGATTTTCTCAACTTGATGCCTCAAATAAAAAATCCTTCTTGTTTACACAATGCATTCCAATCTTGAGCATTCACCAATTAAAATCTTCACTACCCCTCTTTCACTCATAAGATTGAAATAGTTTCCCTACATCAAATCTAGAATTCATTTGTATAATGCTAACCCCCTGATTGTGGGTGTAACTTATTTCTCTATTTCTAAGTTGAAGATGAAATGCACCTATATCCATATCTACTATAATGGGAATAGCAACTGAAACCTTATTTCTTTGACTAGTATCCTCCCTTGAGATCACAAGTGCTCTATCACCTATGAGGTTGCTTTCCTTGGTATGGAGAACTCCCCATGAAATATGGTAAACCCAATGGCCATACCCAATAACTAGGAACATTTAACCTAAGCCATAGTTTAGAGAGAGTATTAATAGCCTTGGGTATATTTCTATCCTCCTTACTAGTTGAATTTCCAATATCATCCCTTCAAGAAGATTTATTGTATTCAAATGAACCGAGCATAATTGGTTCAAATTCAGGTCTATGATAGGTTTGCTCAGAATATAATGCAACTAAATCATTGATTTCCCTTCTACCAACTATGAAATTTAAAGTAACATCTCTAAATAAGGTAGAATTTTTCAGGGTACTATCTGGCAAAGGATGACAAAATTTCACTTTGGATAGATGTATGTCACCCATTCCATTCAAGTTATGATCAATCAAGAATTGGAGAAGAAAAGATATATGTGACTCAAGAGGATGGAAAACATGATTCAATAGCCTACCACCCAGAAGAAAATTAGCTACACTATTTACTTTATTTGGGTAGTATTCAATAATTTTTTATGAATACTTGATCATCTGAGTAATAACCATAGAATTTCATGGCATGCACAAGGCTATAGTTATAAACATGATGCATTTTTACACCAATACTAGTGTTTAGCTTCATATCTTTCTCAATTGTAGGGGCCAATCAACGAACATAGGTGTATAATTCTTCAATATTTTGAGGTAGGTCATTATCAAATGGTACATAATAATGTGGAAAATTTCTCATGGATATGCACAAAAATCTTCTATCCAAAAAGATTAGGGCCATATATTATTATCATAGAAACCTCTGTGACCATTTGGCCTTGAAATGGGTTATAAAAATTTCCAATTTTGATGATATATGCATGGGTCTTTTTCCCTGATGCAAAGATACTAAGTTAGCTCAGATAGGAAGGACACTAGTAATGGCGATCGAGTTTGATTTTACCCCTGAAAGTAACATCAAACGTAATGATTTTGAGGCCTCATCCCTGTGCTCATTTTAGGCATACCTTATAATTATAGGATCCCATGTAATCACATTTGGCTTGAGACAATGACTGCATCTGGTGGAATGCCATCAAGGCCTCTTCATCCTATAAGGTCTTATCCTCATCTAAAAAGAGTCATATGAATCATGTCATTCGAATAGTGATGCATGTTTTTTATTACCTATAGAGTGTTTAAACTACTCACCTACCTCCCATACAATGACCTTTCCCTCCTATTCTTTTCTCTTGCTTTGCTAGAATCTGAAGCTCGGAACACAAATTGAAATTTTAATTTTTTCTAAGTTCGAATTTCACTTTAACTAACCATGTTTTCCACTCTTGTGGCTTTTACACTTTAGGATCCAAAGATGATCCAAAAATTTGAAATTTTAATAATTGCATTTCAACATGTGTTTCTTCACCATAATTTTCCTACAAACTTCTCTACCCCTTTTATAATTTATGTTATTGGTTTTGACCATTAAAATCCCTAATGGGACTCTTAATACCTTTTTACAATTTACCACTGGGTCAACTTGCAATCAATGGAGTATTCTCTGCCACATACCACACATTTCATTTGCATCCATGCATAATTTATATTAAATTTGATTCATCCCTATACTTCCATGTGGGTAATTCATGATTATAGTGTGGACTATAAAAATTTATTGTGTCTTTCTTTTGGTGCCATGTGGGCACCTCCACATCGACCCTCTATGTCTACTTACAATGTCACTGTCTCATTTCAATGTAGCTCTGACCCATCTACAATTTATAATGCACAACTACGTGCTTTAAGACCCTAATGTGTTTAAAACTATGCTAAGTTTTATTTAATTACTTACCTTCACATGGGCATCAATTTCCCACTGTGGACCTCTTTGATAAGGTAGTGTGGGGGAAAATGTGGAGTTTCAATTGGGTAGTAATGCTTCATAATTAATACATTAGGATACGTAGGTTGATAGGTACAAAGCATTAATGGGTGATGGAGAATTAGAGGATTAATAACAAGGATATTTTCCCCTTATTTCAAAATGCTCTTTTGGTCATCCATTTTCATTGGTATTTTGGGTCTTCCTTGTTCACATTGCCAAGCTTCCAATAATTTTCTCTTTTCACCCTTTCATTTTTTCCACTCTTGATAAGGGAATCAGTAACATTATTTCCAAGGTTTCCTAGAGTTTCAAATGGCACTAATGCTTGAGCTGGGGGAAATCCATATAGAGAATTGTTATTAAGAATGTCATCCGTTCCTTTTAGACTAACATTCCTTTTTTGTTTCTTTTTCACTTTATGCCCTGTAAGCCTTTCAGAATATGAAAATATTAAATGTTAGTTTAACAGAGACCTCATAGGGTTTATAACATTAAAAAAGTGAGAATAGGTTTTTTATGACCATGGGAGTAAATATAGGACCTCTTAACCTTGAATGAACACTTGCAGATAGGAAGTGAGTTAGATAATTTAGGGAATTATATTTTAATAAGGACACAATTGCTCAGTTCAATTTTAGGCACTAACATAGAACATAAAGTAGGTAAATTTAATTAGAACATACAACAAAAGAAATATTGGCACATGAACAAGGGTTCAAAGAGTGAAAAGGGTTTAGGTGATGTATGAGGCTAAATCAATACATAGTTTAGAATCTTCTTCTAAGTTAGTTTGATTTGGTGAACTCCATGTATTTCTACAAGGAGACTAATACACTTTATTCCAACACATGTAAAGTATAAATCAATGATATATGAATATTTTTTTAGTAATATAAGATCTATCCTAATAATTAATTTTTATTTAGATGAAGTTATTTTGTACGAGCCTTTAATTCTTTCATAGTTCTACCAACTTGATAAATGTGCATCATTAACTAAATCTTATATTACTTGCATGGGTGAATGATCTAGAATGATGGATTGTAAGGACATCTTGCCTGAGATATATCACATGGATTTATAAAGCAAATGTTAAAAGAAAATTTAATGAGTTGGGGTATATACCTAAGGAACCAAGGAAGAATAAAGGAATAGCTTAATGAAAGCTCGAGACCTTATTTGTAAACCAAATCATAAAACAAGCCTATAGTTTCAGCTCAGGATATACTTGTCAAATTATGATGTTTAATTTAATACAATGATTTATATTTTTATAATCACATATGTGAAAGTTACTAGGGAGAGATAGAGTAAGCTTATCACTTATTTTCATGGTGTAATTCATCATTTCATTAGGATCCTTGTTCATGATTGCACTAGAAATAAATTAATATTATAACTCTATGGAATTAATCCCAACTTATTATCACATATCAGTAAGAGAAATGTGATAACCATGTATAAGAGTGAAATATACATCAATATCAGTACATGATGAGCTTAATATAATCCACTAAAAATAATACAATTGTCATGACACAACAGTAACCAAGATATAAAAGTGGAGGATGAAGTTAGCATGAAAACCTTTGTCAACTGCACATTTTTTGAACACATCAAAATGTTCAAAAAAATTAATAGTAATAAATATATAACATTGTGTCTTGATTAAATGTCCTATAAATTATGTGAATCCATCATAGTTTTATAAATCATAGAGTCAAAATGTTTCTCCTTATACACATAATGAATCACATCTCTAACTTCTTATAATACCCATTAGGGGTACATAGTAGGGCATATGATGAATACAAGGTTAGAAAGATATAACAAATCACATTAATTCATAGCTCATTCAATCATAATATAAATTACTATATTATTCAATAAACACTGTGATAACCATCTCATCCCAATATTTGTAAAAATGCACAACTAACTAAAAAGGGTTAGTTGCACTAATCATAATTTACATGTCATGGAAATATAATACAATCACTTTATAACTTCTTAAAAAGTGAAACAAAAGTACAACCCACACCATGAATGCCCTCTACTATAGCTAACCTTTGTTTACTTAGGACTCCATTAATTATTAGTAAGTACAATAGGAAATGTGTCTCATAGCAAGATAACAACTACTAGAGATAACATTTTTCTCCCCAAGACTCCATTCACTATCAATATGTAAAACAAGAAATATAACTTGTATCAAACTACTCAGATATTAGAGATAACATTTTTTATACTCAAGACTACATTTTCTATCAATAATTAAAATATGAAATAAAACTTGTAGCAAGATACCCATCTACTAGATCTAACATCTATTCCACTTAGGACTCTATTCACTATCAATAGGTAAAAAAACAAAAATAAATCAGAGCAGGGTACCCTTATAGTATAACTAGCATATGTTCTACCTAGGACTCTATCATGGTATTTAGATAGGTCTTCAACATGTGGAAGAAGGAATACGACTCATAGTAGCCTGTCCATCTCGTGTTGGAACATCTGATCATCTCCTAACTAGGATACCAATCTGATCGAAGGAAGATTTTAATATAAATATATATCTTTGAAAAATGTAGGAGGAAATTCATTAATGGCCCCATATCCACCTAATCTCTTTGGGCTCCTAGGATAACCAATGCAAACCTCTAATGTGATAGTGTAATCTATGATGTAAGGCCTACTTAGATCATCTAGAACCAACTCAAAATATCACATGGTTAGTCCATATGTTGTTAGATAAAAAATTAAAATAGTCTCATGTTCATCAATAATCTTGGTCATCCATAGAAGCATGAATCAATATAACTACATAAATTAATCATATAAAATTCACATTATTTCATTTCCATTTTGAAATATATCTTAATCCTTGATAAATGTGACTATAAATCAATCATGTCACAATACTGAGAGAAAGAAATGAGGGATATATAATATAATTTATAATAATGCTCAATCAATGTCTTAATCATGAATGCAAGAATGTTTCTTGTAACAAGCTCTTTAAATGAGTATAATTTCTGTGTGTATAACATGAATAAGATAACTACCTCTCAATTTCAAAAAATCATAGAATAAAACATGAAAAACTCATCTTTTTGCCCATAACAAAAAGGTACACATCATATATATGCTAATATAATTTTTTAAGATCAAAATATAATTGGTGATATGGAAAATGACACTACTAAGGACCAAAGTATATCACCCAATGGTGACAAGGTCCACTGAATGATATAAAAGGATACATAAAATGGGGTGTAACAACACATATAGTAAGGTTTCTCATTGTTTAGTAACACATCAATAAAATATCTAAATCTTTTCATGCACATTAAAATCTAGCAAAAAAATAATGATTTTCAGAGAAAAACTCTCATAGAAAAGATATCATTTTCATTAGTGTGTTATTTGAATTCAAAATGTTGGGCCATGTGACCAATAAGAGACCTATAGCTTGTTCCATGTAACTAATAGGAAACCAACCACTTTTTAGTTAAACATCAACTACAATTAAAGGCCTTATCGTACAACTAGGTACTTATGGACACAAAAAATAAATATAACAAAATTCCTAAAAATGATTCATCAAAATGTTAAAAAAAACATATGATCTTTTTTTACCAAATTCTTAAAATTAAACTAAGAAGCCTTCTCTACATGAGAATAACCTAGTGACAATTTAGAGAAATTTTAAATTAAAGGCCAACATGAAAATGATAAGACATGGCTTTGGTATAAATGAAATCATGACCCTATAAACCTATCTAGGATGGTCTAAGGATAATTTTAAGAATGGACCCCTAAAACTTACTATAAAATCCTACCAAATCCTAGAATTCTAGTATAGTTCCACTGGTGAATCTTTGGTAAAATTACCATGCATGTATAAATTAAATGGTGATTTCTATTGGCTCTTTCAAAAAAATTATAAATATTTGGTGAATTAAATGTCATATTCAAATCAAGAAATAATGGCTTAAATTCCAAGTTAAACCCCGTTCCCCAAACACATTCATAAGGAAAATATGCTTGAAGTAGAATAATGATTATGATTAATAGATACCCTATGTTTTTCTATACAACTACTTTTATTTACCCTATGAAATTTGGGGTAGTCCAGCCATTTCAAACACTTGCCTAAATAAATAAATCTAATCAAGGAGGACATGAGAGATAACACAAATAATAACAATTACAGACCCATCCCAAACCTAAACCCTAAGTAGGTGTGTGCAACTTTTAAAAAAAGTCATCACCACATCAATGCCCAAACACACATTCATAATATTTTTGAAGTCTTGTATATCTCATTATTAAGAAAACAATCCCAAATAAATGTAAAGATATTGTTCATATCATTACTAAACAAACAATCCCATGTGATAACCAAATTATGTCTAATATTAAGGGTTTTGATATAAGATAAAAAAATATTTTTCACACAAGTAAAGATTTAATAAAAAAATAAAATGGTAATATTTCAAATCCCTTAAAAGATAGGCATAATTCATTAAAAAAAATGTGAAAACATTTGTAGGTATGTATGACTTGTATTTCTTAGTTGGATCATAATTTATTATTGGATGCTTAGAATCATACTAGGAATCCTCTTTTAATTGTCACTCGCTTCACAATTCTCATGACATGTAGGGATTGTATTTCTTATATTTTACTTCATTATTCACTACTTAGATTATTCTTTGGCCTTCTCTTATAACTCCCACTCACTTCATGATTCCCACAACCATAAAGGAATACAACTTTGACAGAATTGAATTTATATGAATTTAGGTTTTAGGCTATTGTGGTTATAGGTTTTTAAGAAATTTGAAGCACTTATGTAAATTTATTTTATAGGAGACTATATGTGTCAATTAAAAACCCAATGAAAAAAGAGGTTAGAGGGTGATAAGTCTAAAGTCATGATTTAATTTAGGGTTCCTTCTTTTTAATGATTTAATTTTTTATTTTTGAAGATTAAATTTATCTTTTTTAGGTGCTAAATTTAATGGCTATATGATTGCATAAATTGAGTACATATATCTTTAAGTCTCTCAAAAGACCAACCAGATAATACAATAAATTGAGTATAGAAAAAAAATGTGATAAAAAATTACAGTATAGAACATAAACCAACTATGGGGCCATAGGGTAAGACAACTATGAAAAGCGAGGTTGACATAACTAAAAAAAATATTCAAAACATTTTCATAGTTTTAAAATTATAAACTATATAATAATATAACCCAAAATATTTTAACCACATCCATATTGGCCTTTCAAATATTATTTTATTTCAATTAAAAACCCAGGCCAACCAGAATATAATTATTAACTTAAACATTTAAAAATAAAAAATAGTATGGTTATGAGGCTATGTTGCATTTATTCAATTTTTTCTTTGTGCATTGTTTAAAATAAGTATCTTGCATATCATTATTTCTAAGAAGAAATCAATTTCTTATTTTTTTATAATAATTATGTGGGAAAGACCAACTAGATAATATAGTGAATTAAGTATAGAAAAAATAGTGACAAACAATTAGAGTATAGAATATAAACCAACAATGGGGCCATAGTGCAAGACAACTATGAAATATGAGGATGACATAACTGAAAAAATATTCAACATTTTCATATATTTAAAATTATAAACTATATAATAAGGTCTACCAAAATGTCTTAACCATATCCATATTGGTCTTTAAAATATTTTTTATTTCAATTAACAAACCATGCCAATCAAAATATAAATATTACCTTAAATATATAAAAATAAAATATAGTATGATGATGAAACTCTATTATGTTTATTCAATTTTTTCTTTATGCATTATTTAAAATAACTATCATGTATGTCATTATTTCTTAGAAGATATCAATTTCATATTTGTTTAAAATAAGTATGTGGTAAAGATCAACCAGATAATATAATAAACTAAGTATAGAAAAAATAGTATAAAAAAATCATAGTATAGAGTGTAATGCAACTATGGAGCCATATGCTAAGACAACTATGAAAAGTGAGGATGCCATAATTGAAAAATATATTCAAAACTTTTTTAATGTTTTAAAATTACAAACTTTATAATAAGGTCTACCAAAATGTCTTAACCATATCCATATTGGCATTTCATATATATATATATATATATATATATATATATATATTAACAATCCATTCCAACTAGAATATAATTATTACATTAAACACTAGAAACAAAATACAATGTGATCATGAGGATTTGTTGAGTTTAATCAATTTGTTATTTGTGCATTATTTAAAAGAAGTATCTTGCACATAATTATTTATCAGAGAAAATCAATTTCTTGTTTTTTAAAAAAATAAGTATGTGATAAAGACTAACTAAATAATATAATAAACTAAGTATAATAAAAATTGTGGTAAAAACACAGAGTATAGAGTATATCCTGACTATGGGGCCATAGGAAAAGATAACCATGAATGACAAGGATGACAAGAAAATATATTTAAATAGATGATTTTATGGGAAATTATCATTATATTTATTCATTTCACTATTTTTTATTTGTTTCATGTCGATATGTTCTAAAAAATTATGAAATGGGTATTTTTGGGTTACTCATAAATATGGTTGAAATGATCATAAGACTCTATTGCGTTTATTCATTTTGTTATTTGTGAATTGTTTAAAATAATTATCTTCCCTGTCATTACTTTTCAAAGGATAGTGGTAAAAACCAACCAATCAATATAATAAAGTGAGTATAACAAAAAATTTAATAAAAAATTAGAGTAGAGTATAAATAATAAACTCAATATGGAGCCATAAGGTAAGAAAACTATAAAAATTGAGGATGGCATGCAAATAACTTTAAATAAATGATTTTTATGGAACTTATCATCATATTTATTCATTTCAAGATAGATGATTTTGCATACAAACAACTTCTCTTAGTCTTTTGTTTGATTAAGATAACGTGTCTATAACAGTTATAAATTTTATTATAGAGATGCATATATATTTGAAAAAAATTAAGTCTCTTGAATACATATGTGATGGTTTATCAATTTTTCTATTCAATAATGCAAGTTATTGGTAGAATCAAAGCTCTGATAGTTAAAATATTAGTATGAGAGGTTGGAAACAAAAGTACAAATAACTTCTAAGTTGGTTTCCTTGTTTTTGTAAAGTATGAATTTGAGTTTTTTTTGCTCTAAAGACCGAGAGAAGTTATTTGCATGCATAGTCATCTATTTTAAAATGAATAAATATAATTATAAGTTCCCTAAAAAATATTTATTTTTAGATATTTACTCAAAACATAATATGTAAAATGTCTTAACCATATCCATAATCAATAATGATAAGGTCTACCAAAATGTCTTAACCCATCCATATTCAATAATGGTCTTTTAAATATATCTTATTTTAATTAACAAACTATGATAACAAAAATATAATTATTACCTTAAGCATATTGTGTCCTAAATCACAAGTGGTTCTTAACACATTTATAAAACTAAGTAAAACAAAGATGCTCTTCCTTCCATATGTTTATAATGACTAAAAAGCTTAATAATAAATAACTACAACTATAATTATGAACTTGTAAATTGAAATTGCTATGTATTCAAGACATCAAGGCTTAAAAAACTATGTAGTGTTAAAAGAGGTTATTGACATAAATGACTTCACATCCCAAATTCTCAAACCTAACATATGTTTTATTTCTAACATTAAATGTGATGCAAGTGAAATTAAAGCTGCAGGGGTCGACATTGAGATATTTTATCATTTTTAGTGTATTAGTTCTGGCATATTGAAGGGCCAAGGCAAAATTTAATATTGTTCCAACACATCACCCATGGGATTAATGGAAGTTGTTAGAATACATATTTGATTGTTTTATCAAATTTTCTAGTCATTTATGCAAGCTATTGATGTAAGTGATGTTGTTGGTCAAATAAAGATACTTATATTTCATTAAAATATAGATAACTCAAATAAATTTGGTATAAAATAACAAGGGAACACCACAATATACATGTGTATCTCTTTAATAGAATTTGAAATTTTTATAGATGTGTTCTCTTAAGAAAACAAAATATAAAAATAGACTTAATTCATATAAAATAATACATGAACACTACAATATACTAATGCATATCTATAATAGAGTTTACAACTATTATATACATGTTCTCTTAATCAAACACAACACAAAAATACACGTTTTTCCAATCAAGTATTAGCACTTTTCAAACAAAATTAGAGTCACATAGTACTAATTATCAAAATGCAATCTAGCTAAATGAATCCAGGGACAATTATTGGGGATCTCAAAATTTGTTGTCCTTTCTCAATCAACCTCGGATTCCAAATGCTTAAATCTCAAATTTCAGCATGCTAATTTTATTCATTTTGTTTTTGATAATCGTTATATGTATTCTCTTCAAAAGTTTTTAGACTTATATCTAGTGATGCAGAACTCTCTTAATCTAATGTATTTAAAGAATTATTAGTCATTCCTCTTCTTTCATGTGTAGACTTCCAATTGCCATAGATCTATCAAATGGAAAATTGAGGACATTATATCTAGTTGTATAGAGCCTCAATAAAGTATCCAAATTCTTGTCAAGCTTATTTCTTAAATTTAACTTTAAAAATGACAATGCACTAAAAATTATCCCATCTTCCATTGAGCCCAAAATCATTTTTTGGCATAAATTATTAAGATTAAAATATTTTGAGACACCATCATGTAGTATTTCACTCAAATTTAAAATAGTCTGTAGTCTAGTGATCGAGTCATCTTTGAAAGCATTGCCCACTTTAACTTGTTCTAACATTATTGTAGAAAATCAAATAAACTACTCACTTAGCTTTGACAAATCTAAAATGCCTTAAAATTTTTCACCATTCAATTCTACACTCTTATATAAGTGTTGAGCGAAGGTTTTGATTTTATTCTATAAATCTGATGAGCTAGAATTTTTCTAATATTGAGGGTAAACCACATCCATGGATTCTAATAGTTCATCTTGAGGAGAATGATCTCTAATATTTGAAGAGATGTGTTTTTAATTTACTTCAAGGTGGACCTTATAGAATGTATAACCTAAAGGAATCAATCCATTATAATAGGAACTTCAATGAGTCTATTAGATTGACCAATTGTGTCACAAGTGTGTAGGGGTATTTTATATCCTTGCACTTCTGCATATATATATATATATATATATATATATATATATATATATATATATATATATATATATATATATTAAAGTACAAATAATTACCACTAAATTTAATATGTGTCATTAAGTTCTAACTTGTGAACTTTTCTCCCATAAACAAATGTTGTGTTAAATAAAAATTATCAACGGTAAGTCAAATTAAATTTTTTAACTTAGAATATTCCATAATGTACATTATTCTTTCTTAATTATTAAATTCATTTCATCCAACATGGGTAAAAGTCCACATAAGGTCAATAATGTCTCTATATCAATTAACCTAAACAAAATATCTGGAGTTTTATCTATTATGTGGTGATGTTCCTCCATTATTCCCATCAATGACTGATATTCTACATGTACTCTATGTGCTAGTCCACGAAGAGAAATCCACCGAGTATCATCATCCTTAAGTAGCTTGTTTCTTTGCATTAAACCTTTACCAAATTATGAAATTGTGAAAATATTTTTGGACTTCTAAAAAATTATGGATGGATTTCATGAATAAGATCTTTAACTTTTGACATTAATGTAAGTTTGATCACTATTTTGAATGTCAAATTTGTTCTATGTGTCATGCAATGAATACCAAACATATATGTTGTACAAGAAGTTTGTAGCCTTACACAAAGACCACTTATTTGACCTTTCATAGCTTATGCTCCATCTACCCCTACACAAACAATCTTTCTTATAATTGAGAAATCTCCCATCCCACCAACCTCTTTCAAATTATTCTTGACTAGTTCTAAAAGGTTTTGAGAAGTTGAATCTTCTTTCATTTTATGAATGGCAATAAAATAAGGCCGAAAAACATGATTTATAATAGTGTAAACATGCATACAAACTCAAGAATTTTTATCAATGGATGTAACTTCATCCAGTGATAATGCTTGGTATCTTAAAATCCTTATCTTCTCTTGAAGATCCTCCTTTTCTAATTTAGAAATATAATTATCCCATTCCCAATCACTAGTAACTAACCAATGAATATTTGGAAATTACAAGATGGCATCATCAATTATAGCATGTCCTTATATTCTTGATAATCGATCATTGGTCAACAATTTTTTAAATATGAAAAATAACACAAAGCTATACAGTCTTTGACATTTTCCTGATTCCCATCATTTTTATAAACAAAGTTATAATATTTCTTCCACTTACATGAAGCTTTCATTCTTTTTATAGGTATTCATCATATTCACTCACATAACTAACACAAAGAGACTCTTCTTTTATTCTCTATCATATCATTTATTTTTCCTCTCTATTTATAATTTTTTTTTCATACAATTTTTTCACAGGTTTCTCTATGGTATCTAATTTTAGCCATAATCATTTATCCCTCCCTAGTTTCAAACTACATATCTTGTATCTACACTCTTTTAGTGTATCATTAGTGTCTTCTGATGCAGGAGCATCATAGCAAGGACTAGTTGAATAAGCCTTCGATAGGCATTAGCCTAAGCAATTATAAAAGTTTCCCTCCAAGTTATATTTTCAAATATTCATACTTGTCATATGGAGAAGAAATAAGGTTTAAATATGTTTTGTATGGATTTATTAGTTGTCAAAGGATTTCAATAATCATATTATTGTTGTAATCATCCAAGGATGGCGTGGAGTCAAGCATAGTTGAAGAATTCCCTTATTAGATGAGTAGTTGAGTCTTTATAGGATAATGCAAGATTCAAGGAGATAAGGTCAACACTATTTTAAGATTGAAGACCTTGATTTAAGCATAAAGAAAAAAAAGAGAGGAATTTTTCAAGTAAGAGAGGATGGCCTCGGAAGAAATCAGGCTAAAGATATTGAAAAGAGAGTAAGATATGCATGGA
This sequence comes from Torreya grandis, assembly GCA_037957365.1. Classification (NCBI taxonomy): domain Eukaryota; kingdom Viridiplantae; phylum Streptophyta; class Pinopsida; order Cupressales; family Taxaceae; genus Torreya; species Torreya grandis. Next base: position 103,736 of record JARHVA010000719.1, on the reverse strand, counting down.
GGGGATAAGAGGAAGGTAGAGAAGAGGAAGGACAGAAGGAGAATCTCTCATTCAAGGAGAGAGGAAGAATGATCAACAAATATGTAAGAATGAAGGGATATGAGAAAGAGAAAATTGATGATTGGATGTATTGATTCTTTTCTGTGTAAGTGCTCTTATTTGATCAAGAAAAATAATGTTGATTTTTATGTGAATAAATGCAAACAATGATGTCATCTGTAGAACTCTGTTTCAGTTGTAAGCAGGCCTGTGTGTATAAAATTTCAATAATGGTTTACAATCTAAGTTTATTTTGATCTTCTCAGATCCATAATAGTGTCTAGTGAAATATACTCCAATACAGTCAAATTAAAGCATGTGATTACATTGTTATGTGAATGGATGTTCGAATATATGAGGAATCGAGCAATAGGTCCAAGGTTATTGACAAGATCTGATTTGGTCATTCCAATCCCACTATCCACAATGGTTATTGTATTGTTTGTCTTGTCCGGAATAATATGAATAAAAATTTTCGGCTACACATCCAGCTTGCTCTTATCTGTGAGGGCCTCAAATCGAATCTTATCCAAAGCATATGAAGAATTGCTGATGAGTTCTCTCAAAAAAATCTCCTTGTTGCTGTAAAACGTATTGATGATCAAACTCAGCGTGGATGAGAATTTGAACCCCGTCTTCAGCGTTGGAAAAATATGGTAAGATAAAGATGCCTTGAGGAATTATGGGAAATGGTTTTCTGTTTTGGTAGAGCTGAGTCCGAGTAGGAGAACGGCCATGTTTCAAAAGCCCTTTGGAGGCCATCATCATTGGTATTATTAATAAAGTGATCTTGTTTTGAAAAGGTTGAAATCCCATGAAAATTGAATATCCTATTCTACAGTCTCAAATGGAGATGCCTGGGACTATTAAACAAAGACATTACCGTCAGAAGAATTTCATATGAGTTGAACCGAGTCTGTTTTAATAGAAACCCGAGGCATATATCATCTCTTTGTATTTATGATACCATATTTTAATAACTTTCCCCGAAAGCTCAGAGAAGGTTGCCAGAGGACTGGGGTAAATCTTATAGATGTTCCCAATGGAAAGAAAGATGTAGCAGATAAAGCCATTTTTAGTTGACATGTTCTTATTTGCACTTGATAACCCTCCTCCAACTACCATTCTCTTTATTTCTGGAGATGTTGATTTTGCTCCTACTTTGCACAAGTTGGGGCAACAAGGTTATGCAATCATTCTTGTCATTCCATCTGGCATTGGAGTATCTTCTGCACTTTGGGCACCTTTCCAAATGATGCACTTGATTTACTGGCAAAGAAGTCAATGAAAAATTTGCAGCCATATGCTTTGTATGCATGGTATAAGCTTGTGTAGAACTTGTTTCAACAATATACCTATTCTGAGTCAAACCTTTATAGACAATAGCCTCCTCATCATTTGGAAAATGATGGCCTCGAAAGAAATCAGGCTAAGGATATTGAAAAGAGAGTAAGATATGCATGGAGGGGATAAGAGGAAGGTAGAGAAGAGGAAGGACAGAAGGAGAATATCTCATTCAAGGAGAGAGGAAGAATGATCAGCAAGTATGTAAGAATATAGGGATACGAGAAAGAGAAAATTGAGGATTGGATGTATTGATTCTTTTCTGTGTAAGTGCTCTTATTTGATCAAGAAAAATGATGTTGATTTTTATGTGAATAAATGCAAACAATGATGTCATCTGTAGAACTCTGTTTTCGTTGTAAGCAGGCCTGTGTGTATATAATTTCAATAATGGTTTACAATCTAAGTTTATTTTGATCTTCTCAGATCTATAATAGTGTCCAGTGAAATATACTCCAATACAGTCAAATTAAAGCATGTGATTACATTGTTATGTGAATGGATGTTTGAATATATGAGGGATCGAGCAATAGTTCCAAGGTTATTGACAAGATCTGATTTGGTCATTCCAATCCCACTATCCACAATGGTTATTGTATTGTTCATCTTGTCTGGAATAATTTGAATAAAAAATTTTGGCTGCGCATCCAGCTTGCTCTTATCTGTGAGGGCCTCGAACCGAATCTTATCCAAAGCATCTGAATAATTGATGATGAGTTCTCTCAGAAAAATCTCCTTGTTGCTATAAAACGTATTGATGATCAAACTCAGCGTGGTTGAGAATTCGAACCCCATCTTCAGCATTGGAAAAATATGGTAAGATAAAGATGCCTCGAGGAATTATGGGAAATGGTTTTTTGTTTTGGTAGAGCTGAGTCCGAGTAGGAGAATGGCAATGTTTCAAAATCCCTTTGGAGGCCATCAGCATTGGTATTATTAAAAATGTGATCTTGTTTTAAAAAGGTTGAAATCCCATGAAAATTGAATATCCTATTCTACAGTCTCAAATGGAGACGCCTGGGAATATTAAACAAAGACATTATCGTCAGAAGAATTTCATATGAGTCGAACCGAGTCTGTTTGAATAAAAACCTGAGGCATATATCATCTCTTTGTATTTATGATACCATATTTTAATAACTTTCCCTGAAAGCTCAGAGAAGGCTGCCAGAGGACTGGGGTAAATCTTATAGATGTTCCCAATGGAAAGAAAGATGCAGTAGATAAAGCCATCTTAGTTGACATGTTCTTATTTGCACTTGATAACCCTCCTCCATCTACCATTCTCTTTATTTTTGGAGATGTTGATTTTGCTCCTACTTTGCACAAGTTGGGGCAACGAGGTTATGCAGTCATTCTTGTCATTCCATCTAGCATTGGAGTATCTTCTGCACTTTGGGTAGCTTTCCAAATGATGATTTAGATTTTCCAAATGACGAGGAGGCTATTGTCTATAAATTTTTGACTCAGAATAGGTATATTGTTGAAACAAGTTATGCACAAGCTTATACCATGCATACAAAGCATATGGCTGCAGATTTTTCATTGACTTCTTTGCCAGTAAATCAAGTGCATCATTTTGGTATCAGAGCTTGAAGCTCTTAGGATTTGGTAATTCAGCATGTTTGCTAATAAATTGTTGTAAGGATTGAGGAAAGGATCAAAAGACTAGGATGCAAAAGGCCTAGGTGAGATCAAGGAGATTGTCAAAAGACCAGTCAAGGAGAAAGGCTTGGGTGAGACAAGTGGACCTAAAGGGATCAAGAGACCAAGGTGGAAAAGACTTGGGTGAAGATCTCAGAAATGGAAATATTGCTGAGAAAAGAGCAGAGTAGAAAGGTACATGAGGGCACCAAGAAGAAAATAAGCGTCCAAAAGAAGAAAGGTATGACTAGTATTGAAATTGATAAAGAGATTGCTAGTTTAAAGAGAGAGTTAGCTAAGATTAAAGATGCATATGAGTCTTGGATGCAGTTTAATAGGAAAGCATGGGTATGGCCAATACAGAAGAGGTTGAAGTGGCCAGTAGATCTCCTAATGAAGAGGAGAAGAAGGAAAAAGGATATTGCCAAGAAGAGAGAAGCCCATAGAGGCAAGAGTGTGAGCAGGCTACTAAATGAGCAACAAGAAGAAGAAGTTGTGAAGAAGGTTCTCATTGAGGAGAACAAGAGAAGAGAAGAAAGAAAAGATGAAGTGCCAGGAAGAGCACTTGAAAAGATAAGAGTGTTGGTGAAGAAAACACTCATTGGGACCTTGTGGTCTCTTATTTTTATATCTAATGTTGTCTTTGCATGGGTAATTGCAAATATGAGCAGCCTTGTGAAGGTCAAAAGAAAGGCCTTGAAGAATGAAGAGATTGGTGCAAGAGAGACAAGTGAGTTTGTTGTTGATGATAAAGAAGAAGAGATGCATTGGTTAATGCATGAGGGAAGTGTTGAGGAACCCATACAAGCAAGAGAAGAGATGGAATATGAAGATGACTTCCATGATGCCATTGAAACCAAGAAGAGGCAAGAGAATAGTCAAGCATAAAGGAAGAAGAAAGTACAAATAATCAAGAAGCTATGCAAATCAAAGAACTAATGGAGCAGCCCATTGAGGAGGTAAAGGTGAATTCTAAAATTGATTTTTCTTATTCTTATAAGCATGAAACTATTGATATGAATGTTAGAGAAGCAAAGAGAAAGGTGAAGCTTCCAATTAACCATGGATATGTGATGCCTAAATGGTGGAAGAAGCAAACTCCCAAGCAACAGGAAGTGTTGGTACAAGAGCATGGATGTAGGATGCCTACATGGTTTGAGAAGACAAATATAAAGAAGGACATAAAGCTCAATCAAAATGAAGACTCAAGCAAGAAGCAAATACAAAGCATGAAGGAAGAGGTAGAATGTAAAGTGAGCAAGGCTAGCTATCAAACAAGACAACATGAAGATGTCAAAGAGAAGAAATTGATTGGTGAATTGAACAAGTGTAATCCTAAAGCTATGAAGAAGGTATGGATAACTAAAGGTGAGAAAGAAAACTTCTCAAAGAATAATGAGGTAGAGCATGAGGATACAAAGATGAAAGGTAAGTCAATTACTTGCAATGAATGGGATAATGATGTTTTTGAATCATTTAATGATCTTTTTATGGAAAATGAGGTATGGAAATTGCCTATGAGGACTAATATTCAGCAAGGAGAGAGTTCCAAATGGATGGATGATGAGGAAAGGTGAGAGTATGCAGCAAAGCAATGCCTCATTGAAAATAAAGAACAAACAAGATGGCTTCAAGCAGAGATTGAAAAGAACAAGGAGACACAAGGTAAGGATACTGCAATTGTATTTGATGAGTATATTGAAGAAGTTAGTTTGCATGAAGACAGCTCAAGAAAGGATGAGATGAAGAGGAAGGCTAGTAAAGGACAAGTAATCTTTCAAGTTGATAAGCCCAAGTTTGATGAAGTGAATGGGGAGATAGATGAGAGCTCACTAAAGGAAGAAATGAGAATGTTGGAAGAGCTCTTTAGTTCTTCAAGAGAGCTACATACATGTACAAACCATGATGAGAACACCATTGGTGAGAGTGAAGCAAGAAAAGAGCACACTAAAGAGGCAAAGGCAGTTTTGGACAAAAAACATAAGAGTGGAGGCAGCCAAGAGACTTTATGGTCTCAAGTTTTTACTTCTAACATTACCTTTGATGTTTTGAATGCAGGTGCTAAAGTTGTGGAGATGAATGAAGTCCATAGTTCAATGGACAAATTTTTGAACCAAGAAGATAAAGAAGATCTTGAAGACATGTATGAGAATGAAGCATGGAGATGGGACATAATAGCTGAAAAGGAGATGAGGAGAAGAACATACCAGAAAAGGAAGAAAAGCAAGAAGATGAAAGACAAAGACTATCAAAGACAAACACCAGCATTGGCATTCACAACAAGACCTTGGGATGCAGGCATATAGTGAAGACTAATGCATGGAGGAAGTAGTTCATTTGAACTAAGGTTCAAATCCTTTCTAGAGGGAGAGTATGATGCAGGAGCATCATAACAAGGACTAGTTGAATAAGCCTTCGATAGGCATTAGCTTAAGCAATTATATAAGTTTCCCTCCAAGTTATATTTTCAAATATTCATACTTGTCATATGGAGGAGAAATAAGGTCTAAATATGTTTTGTATGGATTTATTAATTGTCAAAGGATTTCAATAATCCTATTATTGTTGTAATCATCCAAGGATGGCGTGGAGTCAAGCATAGTTGAAGAATTCCCTTATTAGATGAGTAGTTGAGTCTTTGTAGGATAATGGAAGATTCAAGGAGATAAGGTCAACACTATTTTAAGATTGAAGACCTTGATTTAAGTATAAAAAAAAAAGAGAGGAATTTTTCAAGTAAGAGAGGATGGCCTCAGAAGAAATCAGGCTAAGGATATTGAAAAGAGAGTAAGATATGCATGGAGGGGATAAGAGGAAGGTAGAGAAGAGGAAGGATAGAAGGAGAATCTCTCATTCAAGGAGAGAGGAAGAATGATCAACAAGTATGTAAGAATGCAGGGATACGAGAAAGAGAAAATTGAGGATTGGATGTATTGATTCTTTTCTGTGTAATTGCTCTTATTTGATCAAGAAAAATGATGTTGATTTTTATGTGAATAAATGCAAACAATGATGTCATCTGTAGAGCTCTATTTCAGCTGTAAGCAGGCCTGTGTGTATATAATTTCAATAATGGTTTACAATCTAAGTTTATTTTGATCTTCTCGGATCCATAATAGTGTCCAGTGAAATATACTCTAATACAGTCAAATTAAAGCATATGATTACATTGCTATGTGAATGGATGTTTGAATATATGAGGGATCAAGCAATAGTTCCAAGGTTATTGACAAGATTTGATTTGGTCATTCCAATCCCACTATCCACAATGGTTATTGTATTGTTCGTCTTGTCCGAAATAATATGAATAAAAAGTTTTGGCTGCGCATCTAGCTTGCTCTTATCTATGAGGGCCTCAAATTGAATCTTATCCAAAGCAACTGAAGAATTGTTGATGAGTTCTCTCAGAAAAATCTCCTTGTTGCTGTAAAACGTATTGATAATCAAACTCAGCATGGTTGAGAATTCGAACCCCGTCTTCGGCATTGGAAAAATATGGTAAGATAAAGATGCCTCAAGGAAATATGGGAAATGATTTTCTATTTTGGTAGAGCTGAGTCTGAGTAGGAGAACGGCCATGTTTCAAAAGCCCTTTAAAGGCCATCAGCATTGGTATTATTAAAAAGGTGATCTTGTTTTGAAAAGGTTGAAATCCCATGAAAATTGAATATCCTATTCTACAGTCTCGAATGGAGATCCCTGGGACTATTAAACAAAGACATTACCGTCAGAAGAATTTCGTATGAGTCGAACTGAGTCTGTTTGAATAGAAACCCGAGGCATATATCGTCTCTTTGTATTTATGATATCATATTTTAATAACTTTCCCTGAAAGCTTAGATAAGGCTGCCAGAGGACTGGGGTAAATCTTATAGATGTTCCCAATGGAAAGAAAGATGTAGCAAATAAAGCCATCTTAGTTGACATGTTCTTATTTGCACTCGATAACCCTCCTCCATCTACTATTCTCTTTATTTCTGGAGATGTTGATTTTGCTCCTGCTTTGCACAAGTTGGGGCAACAAGGTTATGCAATCATTCTTGTCATTCCATATGGCGTCAGAGTATCTTCTGCACTTTGGGCGCCTTTCCAAATGATGATTCAGATTTTCCAAATGACAAGGAGGCTATTGTCTATAAAGGTTTGACTCAGAATAGGTATATTGTTGAAACAAGTTCTGCACAAGCTTATACCATGCATACAAAGCATATGGCTGCAAATTTTTCATTGACTTCTTTGCCAGTAAATCAAGTGCATCATCTTCACTCGAAATAGGTTCAATAAAAGGATATTTAGAAACCCATTTAGCTTGAAAACTCCTTAAAATTTTCTATTCACGTGACTTTCTTTTTTTTAGAGCTATGAGTAATTTCATGAACTATTTATGAGGTTGAATTATCAACACTTTCAGAATTAGATTGTCTTAAATCAATCATGTCATGATCATTGGCATTGTTACTTGTATCCATTGATTGAAAGTGATCAGAACTCTATTGAACATGATCTTGATCATGAGAAAAATATTTAGTTCTATTTGATTTTATAAACCATTATTTTTTTTTTTAAAGGTTATTCTTATTGATGTTTATCAAAATATGATATCAAGGTATTTCCCTTAGATGAACCCCCTATTAATTTCCTAGCATTCGAATTAGGATTAGACATTTTACAAATCAAAAACCTTTCAATGCCAATTTTATGAATCTCCAATGCAAAACACTCCCTTCAAGGATGAAATCACTATTCCACTTCTTTAATTAAATTTTGCATTGGAAGTGTGAAAGTTGGCACCTAAAAAAAAAGTAATGATACCATCACATTTATTTTAAAAAAAAGGTGAAAATAAACTACAAAAAATATCCATTTGAAAATGATATCGTAAACAAAATCTAAATTTGCACAATCTATAAATTAAAAATCAAACCAAACCACAACTCACATGCAAATTGAAAACATGGAAATAAGGACAAAAATAAATTTATAAAGACACACTACAATTTATTAGTGACTATTTTGATACACCTTGGATCTTTAATTTTATGGTTGTAGAATAATAGTGATTTTAGGAAGCAACAAATGTTTCTAAGATGTGCATAGATTTTTTTTATATAAATTATGGGAATAATATGCAAGTCAAGTAATGAACCATGCACTAATTAAATAACTCAATTATCAAATATATGTATAGGTGAATCAGACTTGAAATAATATAATGAACCTAAAAATTATCAAGAATAAGAAAATTACCAATAAGCCAAGATCTTGAAACAATACTCAGAATTAACTCGTATTAATTGCTTGAAATAATTACAAACTCAAACCATGCTCAAATAAGCCTCAACTTAGAATTTAGAGTTGACATGTAAAAATTTAAAAAATCTAAAATCTAAAAAATATTTTTATTTTTAGTAGCCGCTATTTATATTAATTTTCACATGCAAGTGTGCACGGCTCTAAAAATTTCCCAAAATAACCTAAATACTAAAATTAGACTAAGGAGATAAATTCAACTGAAGTTGCCTTTTGATTTTAAAAATATATAATTTCTAAAAATATCAAATTTCCAAAAAAATCATTAAACATTAATTTTAGACCTTTAAATGATCACATTTGGCCTCCAAAAAATATTTAAATAAAATCTAAGTGGATAAAGTGGCTTAGGGTAGAATTGAATATTTTTATATGATTGTTTTAGCATGTGGAAGATCTCAAACGGAGTTATGAGTCAAAAGTTATGGCCTCCGGAAGGTTGGCCTATTCTTTCTACATCATTCTCCTCTGGTTGAAAACAACTTAGATCCTTCAAGTTGCTCTGATTGTAGTACTGCCATTTTTTCTTGTCAATCTTCTTCAACTCCCATTTTGTAATCTAAGTTTTGTCTTCTTATTGCAATCCTTCCCACTATACCAAATACTTGTTATAATTTTCTTGCCTTGTGCTCATTGTCTTCATATCCAAAACTTGCACTATTTTTTCTTTATTCTTCTTTGGAACTTGATGCTCCCAATTTACTTCTTCATCTTCATCATCTTCACCATCTTCTCTATGAAATTCATATAAATTTGAAATATTAAATACTGAAGATATATCAAAATTTTGTGGTAAACTTACCTCATAAGCATTGTCATTGATTTTCTTCACAATTCTGTATCATCCAATATTCTTGTACTTTAGCTTATTATATGTGCCTGTTTGAAACCTCTCTTTCTTCAAGTAAACCATTACCAACTCTCTTTCTTTAGATACCTTGGATCTTCTTCTAACATCCACTACTTCTTTATATTTATCATTAATTTCTTACAACGTTTTTCTTAATCCTTACAACTATTGCAAATGCTTTTGCATCATCACTAATTCAATCTGTAATTGAAAATTATACCAAATCTAAAATACTCATAGGATTTCTCCCATAAATAATTTGAAAAGGTGATTTTTCTTTTGATCTATTCACTGAACTATTATATGCAAACTCATCTTGTGGTAAAGCTAAGTCTCATTTCTTTAGCTTCTCTCCCACTATTCATCTCAATAAATTTTTTAAGCTCTTATTCACAACTTCTGTCTATCTATCTATTTATGGGTGATGTGCGCTACTTAATTTTAACTTAGTATCCATCTTCTTCCACAAAGTCCTCCAAAAATGACTTAAAATTTTTATGTCCCTATATAAAGTAATAGTTTTTAGAACACCATGCAATCTCATAGTATCCATAAAAAATAATTATGCAACCTTAGTGGCATCATTGGTTTTATTACATGCAATGAAATGAACTATTTTAGAAAATCTATCTATAACAATAAAAATTGAATCATTAACTCTCTATTTGGCAATCCCAACACAAAGTCCATACTCAAATATGTCCATGGTCCTCTTGGAACCGGTAATGGCATGTATAGTTCAATATTTTATGCATGTCTTTTAGCCACCTAACATATTCTGCACCTTGAAACATACCTTGTCACATCTCTCTTCATCTTTGGCTAAAAATAATTTTCCTCCACCAAAGTTATTGTCTTCATCTTACCAAAATGTTCTGTCAAATCACCACTACGTAATTCTTTTATTATATTGTCTAGTAGGGACCCAACTAGAATGCATAGTTATTTCTATTTGAAGAGATAACCTTCTTGTATAAGATACTCATCATGAATAATATCTATCCCACCTGCTAATGGATTCTTATACTATTCAACTATCTTGCCAAAATATGGATCAATATCATATAATTCTTTGATAACCTCAAATCCAAATACTTCACTCACCATAGTAGTTAATAATGCTACTCTCTTACCCAATGCATCAGCGACCTGATTCCATTTTTTTTATTTATGTTTCAACACAAAAGTATACCCCTAAAATAAATAAACCTACTTTGTATGCCTACTATTCAACTTCTTTTGTATATTCACATACTTCAAAGATTCATCATCTGTAAATAAGATAAACTCCTTAGCCACCAGGTAATGCCTCCAATGTCATAATGCTTGTACAATTACATAAATCTCAAAATCATAAGTAGAAAAATTTATTCTTACCTCATTCAATTTATCACCAAAATTTGTTATTGGTTTTCCTGCTTGACTCAACACAACACCAATTCAGATAAATAAAGCATCACAATTAACTTCAAACACTTTGTTAAAATTTGGTAATGCTAAAATTAATCTTTTTATAATCTTCTTCAAAATTTTAAAACTTTCTATGGTTTCTCTAGTCCATGCAAATTCCTTCCCTCTCATGCAATCTATTATTGGTGCCATAATACTACTAAAAATTTTAATATTTTTTTTTTTGTAAAAAGTTGCTAAACCATTGAAATTCTTACCTTTGTAATGCTTCTTAGAATAGGCCACTCAACAATTGCCTTTATCTTTTCTTCATCCACTTTTATACCATCTGCTGAAACTACAAATCCCAAAAATACCAAACTACTCTGCTTAAACTTTCACTTCTTCAAATTTGCATATAACTTCTCCTTTCTTAACAAATCCATTACCATTCTCAAATATTTTAATTTTACTTCTTTAATCTTATTAAATATAAAAATAAAAAACCATAAAATTAATAATATATTCTCATAGCATTGTATTCATCACCCTCATAAATGTGTTAGGTGCATTAGATAATTTGAATGGCATCACCATTCACTCATATAAGTCATCCCTAGTCTTGAATGTTGTTTTCCACTCATTTCTTTCATGAATTCAAATATGATACTAAACACTCCTTAGATCAATCTTCATAAAATATTTTGATCCTACAAGCACATCCATCATATCATCTAAACAAGGTATAGGAAACATATACTTTGTTATAATTTTATTAATTGATCTACTATCCACACACATTATCTATCCTCCATATTTATTTGGAGTTAGCAATGAAAGTGTTGCACATGGACTCATAATATACCTTATCACTTTCTTCTTTAGCAATTTAGTAACCTATTTATTTAATCATGCATGTTCTGTTGGACGCATCCTCTAAACTACTTGATTGGGTAGAGTTGATCTTAGAATCAAATCAATGTGATATTGAATATCTCTCTTTAATGGTAAACCATCTAGTAACTCATCAGACATAATATCTACATATTATTTCAACACTCTTGCTGCTCCTATTGGTATTGAGACCATTTTTGTTTCTTCATTCTTTACTACTAGTGCATAACAACAACCTGCTACCTTCATATCTTGGATAAATTATTTAGTACAAAGCACGTTTTTTGTCTTCTCTTCCTCTTTAAAAGGTAAAAAAAAAACTACCTTTTTACCACCTTTTGAAAAAGTGTATGTATTCTTTGCTTCATCATGAACTACTTTCCTATCAAATAGCCATAGTCTTCCTAATAACACATGACATGCATCCATTAGAATAACATCACACCATATTTCATCATTATAATTTTTTCTTATAGAAAACTTGATTAAGCACCTTTTATCTATTGTAACCTCATTCCCTTTCTTAAACCATGAAATCCAAAAAGGGTTAGGATGCTTTTCACATTATATATTTAGTTTTTCAATCATTTCTTTAGAAACCACATTTTCACAACTACCACCATCTATAATTACTTTGCATATCTTTCCACCTGAAGTACATCTTGTTCAAAAAATATTTTATCATAGCCATGCATCACCACCTTATTTATTCTACGCTTGATTCTTCCTTGGAAAAATCATGGTTCTTCCCATCATGAGATTCTCTCTAACATCTACTGGTGCAACTTCAGTATTCTACTCTTTTATTTAAGCCTTAACTAGATTTACTCTTGGTCGATCTTCTTGCCTCCTTTCTTGATCTTGATAGTTTGGACACTCAAATTTTCTATGCCCTGCTTATCCACATCTATAATAGACATAAGATCTACATTGATTCAAAAGCCATCCTCTACACCATTGTAACCTCATCCCCTCTGAAATCATCTTCCTCTTTGTTGGTATTGAAACCCTTACCTATTATCATCTTACCTTTCTACACCATGTGAAGATTCACCTTTATTGGTATTAAAGCTACCTCTGGTGGTATTAAAACTACCTCATCCCCTTATTGGATGGTATATACCTCTTCTTAGACTAGTAGATGTCCTTCTAAAATTATGTCTATTTTGTTTTTCTTTTGCCTTCAAAGCTAATTGAGAAGCCTCCTCTATGTTAAGTATTTTATGCATGATTAATTCATTATGAATATAAAATTTCAAACCATTTACATACCTTGAACCCATCTAATTTTTTTTTCATCATGCTCCGCTCGTATGGAAAGCTTGTAAAATTCATCTGTATATTCTTGTATACTTTGATATTTTTACCTTAAATTCTAAAATCTTCTATATAGAGTTTATGCATAATCCATAAGAATAAATTTCTCCCTCAGCTTCTTCTCCATCTTTTTCCATGAATTAATCTTCTCGTTACCTTTTCTCTATCTCTCTTTCTACAGGTGATCCTACCAAATCATTGCATGACCTTTCAATTTGGTGCATGCAAACTTTACCTTCTTGTCTTCTCTCATAATATTCCACTTGAAGAACTTCTTCATGATATTCATCCAATCTATCAACTCCTTTAGTTTTGAATTTCATCCATAATTTGTAACATCAACCTTAATTCTTTCATTTATTCCTTCTAAATTCTGAACCATCCTCTCTTCCATCGATGGTAGTTGTTCTTGTTGTTCTTCTTACTAAAATTTTTCATCATGATATGTGTCTTTCTCATCACCATTTTATCTTCTTTATGGATTAGTGATAACCTCTATTTATTATTAAACTTACCTCTATAGCTCTTGTATAGTTCATTTCATCTGTGTAACACCTCCTCATCCTCTCACCATTCTTTACCCCTTCAAGATTTGAACTTGTTTTGATATTAAATAATAAACCTGAAAACTATCAAGAACAAGAAAATTACCAATAGGTCAAGATCTTGAAACAATACTCAAAATTGATTTGTATTGATTGCTTGAAATAAATACAAACCTAAACCATGCTTAAATAATCCTCAACTCAAAATTTAGATTTGACATGCAAAAATTCAAAAAATCTAAAATCTAAAAAATGTCTATTTTAGCAACCACTATTTATAGTAAGTTTCACATGCAAGTGCGTGTAGCTCTATTTTTTTTTTTGAAATAACATAGATACTAAAATTATCCTATTTAATGAAATTCAACCAAATTTGACTTATGGTTCTAAAAATATACAATTTCTAAAAATAAAAAATTCTTTAAAAAATCATTAAATGTTAATTTTGAACCCTCAGATGATCACATTTGGCCTCCAAAAAATATGAAAATCAAATATAAGTGGATAAAGTGGCTTGGGAAATAATCAAACTTTTTTATATGATCATTTTAACATGTGGAAGAGCTCAGATAGAGTTATGAGTCAAAAGTTATGGCCTCCAGAAGGTTGGCCTATTTTTTTTGCATCATAATATAATCTATCCTATTGAATAGAGTAAACCCTATATAAGAGGAAATCTCTTGAAGGAAATATTTCTAATTCTATCAAAGCATTTTATCAATCTCTTAATATCTCTTTTATGTCTCTATAGATTAAAAGAGGGAAAAATAAACAAAATAAAAAGAAGCAAGAGAGGAGAAAAATAGGAATGTAAATAAAAACAAAATAATGGAAAGGAAAATATATTCACTATTCTAACTAAGAGCAACTAAAAAAACAAACTAACATACTCATAATTCAATGTCAAATATCATAATGTAATTGTCAATCTTATATTAGCCATTTGATAGACTTATAGAGGTCTGTACTAAATTTATAATAAGTAATGCACATGATCTTACCATATGTACTCAGTATTCATCTCACTTTTTATATTTGTCTTGCCTTATGGCCTCATAGTCTGTTTATTATTTATACTCTATACTCTGATTTTTTTTACTATTTTTTCTATACTCTATTTTTTATATTATTTGGTTGGTCTTTACCACATACTTATTTTAAACAATCAATAAATTGATTTTCTCTAATAAATACTCTTTTTAAACAAATAAAAATATATTTCCTCTAAAAATTAATGGCATGCAAGATACCTTTTTAAACAATGCATAAAGAACAAATGAATAAATGCAAGAGAGCCATGTGATCATTTCAACCATATTTATGAGTAACTTAAAAATACCAATTTCACAAATTTTAAGAACATATCAACCTTCTATCACATGTGCGAATGCAATAACTGTGTGCAATCAAAATGAGTGAAAGAAACAAATTCCTTTTTTTAAAGGAAAAGATTTGTAGATATACATAGAATTTTTAAGAAAACCAACATGCATAATATTTTGAGCAAACATCTTTACAAAAATTCTTTTGAAAGAACTTATAATTATTTTTATTTATTTCAAATTAGATGATGGTGCATGCAAACAACTACTCTCAATCTCCAAAATAATAGAAACAAAACCCTTTTCTATAAGGAAAAAAATTGTAGATATACACATAATTTTTAATAAAACCAACATGCATAGTGTTTTGATAAAACATCTTTAAATAAATTATTTTCAAGAAAACTATCATTATATTTATTCATTTCAAGGAATATTGTGCATGCAAACAACTGCTCTTAGTCTTCAAAACAAAAGAAACACAAATTTATACCTTGTAGTTGCAATCAAAAGGAAATCGATTTAGAAATTGTTTGCACTTCATCCCAATATTTCAACTACCAAAGCTTTGATTATGCCAATAGTTTTCATCAATGACTAGAAAATTTGAGAAACCTTCAATAAATATCGTTAAAAAAAAATTCAAGGGACTTATCATTATATTTATTCACTTCAAGACTGATGATTGTGCATGTAAATAATTTCTCTATCTTTAGAACAAAAGAAACAATAATTTTATACCTTACAATTATAATCACAATCAAGCCAACTTATAAATTGCTTGTACCTTCATTTTCAACCTCTCATCCTAATATTTCAACTACCAAAGGTTCACTTCTACCAATAACTTGCATCAATGACTAGAAAAATAAAAAAATCATCAGTTATGTATTCAACCAACTTACCTTAATCTTGAGGGTGATGTGTTGGTTCAACATTAAATTTTGCCTTGGGCCCCTCAATATGTTGGTGCCAATTCACTAAAAAATGGGGCAAGATCTAAACTTCAATTCTTGTAAATTTATTTCCACCCGAACCACATTCAATGCTAGAAATAAAATAAATATTAGGTTTGAAAATTATGTATTTTAATATTAAAATTTTTAGTTATTAAAATCATATAGAAGAAAGATCATGTTTCTTTACTCAGTTTTATAAATGGAGCTAAATTTTTTTCAAAACATTTTCACAATTTTAAAATTATAAACTATATAATAAAGTCTATCAAAATGTCTTAACCATATCCATAATTGAAATTTCAAATATTTTTTATTTCAATTAATAACCCATGCCAACCAAAATATAATTATTACCTTAAACTTATTATTTCCTAGGTGATCCTTATCACTCACACACACACACACACACACACACACACACACACACACACACACACACATGGTGATTCTAGGCTAACTTATACATGTCTTGTATAATTTTTTGACGAATCAGAACCATACATGCATAGTAACTATGTCAAATCTATGTCTTAAAATAGGACTAAAAATAATCTATAAGGTGATTCAAAACACATGTATAATAAAGTGTATAAAATTTCAAGGCTATTTGACCTATGTTCATGTTCATAGAATTAGCCATTTTCAAAATAAATAAAAACCTACTTATATCCTTTTGTTATAAATAGCCTTTAAAATTTTTCCTATGATGGTCATGTATTGGTTAGGCACAAGAATTGTAAAAAAATAATATAATCATCATAAAAATAAATTAAAAAATGGGTTCACTACATAATGGGTTAGAAAAATTGCTTCACTAGAATAGAAATGCCAATATTTGAGTTTTGTCCCCCATATGCCTAAAACTAACCAAGCCTTTCCTACATAATAATAACCTAATGACATTTTGTAAAGAATCCAAAACACATGCAAACACGAGAATGATAAAAACATTTATTTCATAAAAATGAAATTATGGCCTTGAAAACATGTATGCATTTTTTAGAAGAGAGAATGACTTTCGACAAAATGTTTTTCCTAAAACCATAAAATAGAGAATGCAAATCCCAACCTTTGATCCTCCCTCACAACCCCACCCCCCCACCTTGTGCTGCCCCACAAATGTTTAAGACTAAATCGAGAAGCCTTCTCTACCTAAGATTAACATGGTGGCATATTGGAAATCATTTAGAATGTAGGCCAATATGAAAATGATGAGACAAGATTTTGATTAAAAAAAATGAAATTGCAACCTTTCAAACATGTATAGAAGTTTTTTAAAAGAATAAATGACTTTATTGGGCCACATATTTATTGGATGGGAATGAATACCCAAAAACAACCCATATGGTCATTCAAAAAGTAAAAAATAAAGGTCAAAGGTCACAGTTTCCAAAAGATCAATAATGCAGCCTAATTTCTTTGTTAAAGTTAAAAAGATGTGATATACATTTGGATTAATAATATATCTTTTTTATCATTCCACGAGATATAATATGATTACAGAAAGCATCCAAAACTAAATTTCACACATAACCCTTGTTTTAGATGTTGTGATCTTGAGAGGTAAATTTAATTCACAATGATCAACTTCCACATTTAGTTAATAGTGACCCAATAATAAATTTTAAATTATATATTATTCATAATGGGATTTTTGTCTTTCAAAGCCTAAATCCTACCATCTCCATTTTATTATAACCTTAGCCTAAGGTTATATATTTTAATCTTATCACTTGAGATCCCATGTATTATGTAAACTCAGTGATTATGTAAAGTGAATTTTATATTTCCATAAATCTATAGAGACCTTTGTATTTAAAATTTAGGTTTTTAACCAAAATTTATCTCCATTATCCCATGTTCAATGAGAGATTGTTGTGTATCCTCTTTATGGCTACAATATTTGAGTGGTATCTTGACCATTATGACCCCTACATGTGTCTTCTTACCTCGTGTCATCCATTTATTTATTTTTTGAATCATGAGTGTTAATTATGCTTTGATTTTGGTACTTGACCATGTTTATTTATGTTTTGAATCATGAGTGTTAATTATGCTTTCATTTTGGGACTTGACCATGTTTTTACTATTATGCACAAAATTAGAGTGGCCCTACTACTATTATGCACTTAAGAAAAGTAGACCCTTTCGATTATAGGATGGATTTAATTATCCAAAAGTTCCAAGGACTCCAAGGGTACTAGTTAAAAAATAAATCCATTGTGATAACTCCATAACCCCATGGTCATTAGAAAGTAGACATTGTTAGATTTTTATTACAATTTTATAAAATTGTTTTATATTCTATGGTTTTTAATATATTTTTAATTGTGGCCACTTTATTATGTAGTTAAAATGCAAAAATAATTGAATACTAATTTATATTGAAGTGACTAATTAATATATATCCTCACATAAATTTGTTTCAAAAAATCTAATACTTCCATGGAATCAATGATTGTAATCTAATAAAAATTGTTGCATGTCTCACTTGGGTAGACAAAATAGACATTAAATAAAAAATAAACTCACAATCTAAGGCAAGACAACTTATGGAAAAAATGACATGCATTGCAATTGATAAACCAATGGGTCCATGGAATTTGAAGGAATGGCATTCAGAACTTGAGGTTATTCATGGCTCTGTTAAATTCAAGGTAAACATTGTTGTAGTTATTATGATCCACAATGATGTATTTAATTTACAGTGATCAAATTTCATGTATTTAGTTCACAGTAGCCTAATATTAAATTTTAAATTAAATATTTTTCACAACATTTTTTTTTAAAAACCTAAATCTTATTGTTGTTGCTTCAATACAATTGTAGCTTAAGATTTCACATATTGATATTATCTCTCGAGACCTATTGTATTGGATAGACTCACCCATAATGTAAAGTGAAGCTTGTATTTCAATGGATTTGCAAAGGCCTCTTTATTTCAAAGCCAAGCTATGAAAAAAAAGTTATGTTCATTAGTATGTGGCCAATGAGAGATTACCATGTATCTTCCTTTTGGCCAAAATATTGAAGTTATATTTTGACCACTATAACCCCATATCTGCATTCTCTTTTCCACATGTCTTCCATATTACTTTTATTTTTGGATCTCAAGTGTTAATTATGTTTTAATTTTGGATGTGATTGCAAGTTTAAATTAAGTTCAGTTGAAAAGTAGACCCATTCAATTATAGGTTGGATTTAATTTTCCAATGGGTCCACATAGTCCATAGAAACCACTTAAACCATAAAGCCATTGCATTTACTCTATGACCTAGCAATTGATGGATAGTAACCATGAGTTGTATTTTAAGCATAGTTTTATGAAAGTGGTTTCTCGCATATGGTTTTTAATATCTTGAAATATATTTTCCTAAAATATGGGCTTCACCATAATGCAAAGGCCAATGTATGAATTTTGTGCCCCAAATGCTTAAAATTAAACTGAGAATCCTTCTCTACCTAAGAAGAACTCGATGATAGTTTGGAGAGATTTCAAATCCAAGCTAGCATGAGAACAATAAGACAAGGTTTTGGTAGAAACGGAATCACAACCCTCCAGACTTGTAGAAAAGGTTTTGAGAAGAAGAAACAACTTTATTGGGTTGGTTATGTATCAAATTGGTACAAAAAACCAAAAAACAACTCATTTAATAATTCAAAGAAAAAAATTAAATGTGTTTCACATCCTTAAAGACACTTAGAAAAATATTTATAAATGCCTTCACTAGAATGCAATGTCCAACGCATGAGTTTTGTCCCCCAAATTCTTAAAACTAAACTGAGAAGCCTTCTTTGCCTTAGAAGGCATTGCTGATAATTTGGAGATATTTTAAAACATAAGCAAGCAAAATCACAACCCTGAAAACCTGTACAAAAGTTTTGGAAAGAAGGAACAACTTTTCTAGGCCATGTATGTTTTGGGTGGGCACAAATAACTGTAACTAACTCATTTAGTCATTAAAAAAAAAATGAAATGTGAAGGGTCACAACTAATTATTTTTGTTATTCATAGGACTTACAAGTGTTTATATGTATTCTACCTTGATTTGATACTAACTCCGACTACAACATGTTCATGTAGTTACCCACCAAATGCCTTCTCTAAAATAGTAAACCAAATCAATAATTTTTCTTACTTTGAGATCATCAATCAAACTTGTTCTTAGTCATATGATATCAAACTTTATCTCATCGATAATGAGCCGACATATAATTTGGATTTTTTCAATATGTTGTTAATGCCACCATTATTTTGGGTTAACAACACATCAAGTAAACCCTTATATCTTTACATTCATATTAAAATCTAGAAAATAATTATTAATGGTATTCAATGTAGGATTAAAAATATATATGAAATAGACATAACATCGACGGAAAACATCCCTGAGTCATTGATTCAATTTATTGATTGCTCACCTACCTGTAGCTACCACATAATTGCTTATTGACCAATCCATCTCCACCGAACACCTTCTAGTACCACGACAAGAACCTACCAATAAATGACACATTAAAAATAAGGAGAAATAATCATATTCATCTTCCAGCAATGAATGTAGATTGTTGATCAAATATAAAATGCAAGGCCCAATCCAATAAGTGCCCCTCTAAATCATAAGAATCCTAATATTTTTATTTTTATTTCTAAATACTTTTACCCTATGGATTTTGTATTCCCTTTTTAAAATTTGTTTTTCACAACTTTGCGTGGATCCAGTCTAAAAACGAAAATTCACTTAATGCCTTTTGCTATCCTGTCATGATGAAGTCTTCTTATAACTATTCACATATGTTTGTTTCAATATTTCCAAAAAAAGCATTCAATTTCAACCAAACTGAATTTGAAGGGCCCTCAACGCTTCTAATTTTTTCTTTAGAAGGTTAACGTGGAGAAGACCATATGCCTCTCATTAATCGTACAAAATCAATCGTACCAGACTATATGTTACGAAGACCATGTATTGTAAGAAAGGAAACCAGATGCATCTCATTAAAAATACAAAGTAAATCGTAGCAGATTATATGTTGTACTACTAATACAGCTTAGTACTAAATAGTACTGCAATCCCCCAACAAACCCCACGCCACTCGCATAATCTGTACTACTCACCCGTACTAACAGAAATTGAAAATAAAAAATAAAAAATAAAAAAATCGGATTATTCTTACCGAGTCCAGCGTTGATTTAATGAATGCATCAATATTATTGACTGGCTTGCTAATTCTTCTGCGTTTATTATTTGTAATTAATTGTCAAGCCGCACTCACTACTTAATACGTTTGCTAGCTGAGTTTCTGGAAGGGCGGGCATGAAAGGAAAGGAGTGGTATCCTGGTGCCCACTGCCCATGTATTGTAAGATGACAGCTCTTGTGGTACTTATGAATTGACCCCGATCTCGAGGCTGGCTACTTTAAGGCAGGTGTCTCGAGCTTTTAATAATAGTTAGAAGCACATCCATCTTTTGATCGGGGTGTAAAGCTATACGCCGATTTAATATGGCTTTCTATGTCATATAGAACCGTGTAAAAAAATTTAAATCATATTTTAGATCGTGTTCAGTGAACCATCACAAAAATGTGCTCATATGCCTATGTATCTTATTGTAAGATGACAGTTGTCATGATATTTATGAATCCAACATCACCTCTAAAGTTGGATATTGTATAGGCGGGTGTCTTAATAGTGGATAGGAATATATCCATTGTTTGACCCGGCTGTATCAGCAGGACGCTCGTTCTGTATGGCTTTGTACAGGGTGCATCCCCTGCCACAACTGTGAGTTTGTGATGTGCAATTTTGAAGAAGAATGCATGATTCATGGCAGCGTTCACTACCCTCATCAGGTAGGTTTACCCTCTCTTCGACCAAAATCTGTTAAGTATGTGCATCCACAACTCTTCAATTAATCCCCTAAATATTAGGTTTTAATCTGGTAAATCACACTCTCACATTCTTTAATTCATCTGCATAATTTGAGTTTATTTTATAGGATGAGTAAACATTTGACCATGCAGAAAATTGAAGAGTTATCAAATTTCTTATGTATGGTGTAGGGGAAGGTGATAGACGACGCAGTTCGACGAGCAGCGGTAGCAGTAGAATCTGGTTCCTTCACCATCCACAGCGAGCCAGGGGACTTCACGATTTTCAAGAAATTAATTGATAAATTGTGGGTGCAGATACTTTCACAATTTTTAGTTAAGAGGGTAAAAACCTACCTGATGAGGATAGTGAACGCTGCCATGAATCATGCATTCTTCTTCAAAATTGCACATCACAAACTCTCAGTTGCGGCAGAGGATGCAGCCTGTACAAAGCCATACAGAACCAACATACTGTTCATACAGCTGGGTCAAACCACGTGGATGTATTCCTAACCACTATTAAAGCTCGAAATGATGGTTCTATTATATAGACGCCCGCCTATACAGTAGCCGATCTTAGAGGTGATATTGGATTCATAAGTACAATGACAACTGCATCTTACAATATAATACATGGGCACATCGTGATGATGGTTCACTGAACATTTTGATTGAAAATATTGATTTAATATAATCAAATAATTTAATTCATGAATTATAGAAATAATATAAACTACAAAATTCTCCAATGATGCCAATTGATTATATGGATGGATTTAAATCGGGCTATAAATGTTCCTCCACATTTATTTTTATCAATTCTGTTTTGAGTATATAAAAGACATTCGTTCAATTTTTACCAATGCCTCCCAATTTTTCATTACAATCTTAATTAAGGAAGACCGAGTGCATCTCATTAAAATACAAAATAAATCGTACTAGATTATATGTTGTACTAAATCTCAACAACCCCAACGTCGTACGCACAGTCTGTACTTCTCACTTGTACTACACACATGGACAATTTCCAGCGTTCATTCACTCAGAAACATATTTGTTTACTTACAAATCTCCAAGGGCGAGGGGCAATTCAACAAATTCCGATTAGCAATTCAACAATTTCCGATTAGCAAATGCATCATTGAGTCCAGCGTTGATAATTTCAATGCGTTACCTGGATTTATTTGTCAAGGCTGGACTCAATAATGTGTTTGGCAACTGAATGGCTGGAATGGAACCTATCAATGGGAGAAGGCTACTCAATATGCAACGCTCTTAAATTTTGAAACTCAACCAGATTTACAACAGAGAAGGGATCGAATCGACCAAGGTATAGCTAATTTTTGTCTTTTTAATTTTATTTCCCAAAGTGAACCCTATACGCTATTTTTTTCATTTTTTTTAATTAGAAAGCGGTCATGGGTATTGATTTCCTCTAATGGGAGAGCATTTTTTTTTTCGCTGCCAAATGTATCTTGCCAAACGAAAATGTAACCGGACAATTTCTGATAAAGAAAGAAATGCTTAAATTTAGCAAACTTATTTATTACTAGCCATAAATAAGAATTTAAGTGAAATATGAAATGCTTGAAGAGCTGGTCAAGTGACCTGCAAGGCGTTGGAATTGAGAAGCATTGATGTAAATAGATATTTGTTCCTCTATAATAGACATTAGGGATTTCCATATTGTATATTTGACAAAGTGGTTTTTTAAATGGCACTTTGATTATAAAACTCATCTCCATCATGTAAGATTTCTCACGAGTCAATTTGCACCGCTACTCTGGTCTCATTTCATATTTATGTTATTTGGTTTTTATATTTGTAATTAAAACCTCCTGAGGACTTTCTGTAAGATTATACTTACAATGTACTTTATAATTCTATGGGAGAGCACATTAATGGGCTTTTTTTAGTGAAGTAATTGGCATACAAAAAGATTTGACAAAAAAATATTTATATTTATGTAAATTTTATAGTTTTTTAAATAAAAAATAAATTTGTAACAAGGTCATTTGATATTGAAAAATTTAAAGTGAATGAGAAATATATATATATATATATATATATATCCACTCTCTGTATTAATAAGTTAATGATTTTTTTTTTGGGTAATAAATTTAATTTTAATTAATTTATGTTATTTTAATGAATGAGTTTAATATATGTTGAGTTATATATATTTAAGTTATTTTGATGAGTATATTTTGAAAAGTATTTACTTATTATGAAGGGTAGTTTTATGTTATAAACTCTTTAAAGTTGATTTTTATGCAAGTTTAAAATATAAACTCAATACAAAAATAGTATCTGAGAATAATATGTAAAAATTAATAATAATAAATAGAGAAAATTATTAATGTTGGGCATTAGGGATATAGTCTTTCTATAATAATTACCATAGAAGTAATGTTTAATACATATAACATAGAGATATGAAAGATGCTAATAAAAATTAATGTATTCTGATCATTTAATATATTTTTATTAGAAAGCTATTCATTTGTATATTATGATAGGAGGTGAGGTCGAGAAGAGAATTAACATGTCATGTGTCATATGTCATGTACTATCTAACCATGTGCCATAAGTGATTTTTAAAATTGTACATGATAAAAATATTCATTGTTGCTAGCATCCTCCAAATTTCAATCTAAGCTATTTATCCTCCAACACTTGGCACATAGTTGGTTGTTTCCATTATAGCATTATATTATAAATTGATGGGGCTGGAGGTAACTTATAAGCAAGATTAAAAAATAACATGTGTACTGCATATAATTTATTATTTCCAATCTCATATTATATTTGTATTTATCAATTGGCCAGGATGGAGGTGGCTTTAAATAAAATAACATGCACACAAAAATACTTCAATGCAATGAAGTAACATGGATTGTGCATGGGGTGGGCTTGCCTTTATCACACACATAAATTATTTTTAATTATTTACCAATAAATTGTATTTAATTAATTGAAAAAAAGAACAATAAATATATAAGTTAAAAAAATACTTAAAATTTTAACAATTTTTATATTAAACTATAACACAATAAATATATAATCTAAAATTTGAATTATTTTTATGCAACATATTTATATTTAAATGATAATTATTATTTTTATCATATTAAAATTTAATCTAAAATGATGAATTCATTCTCATACATAATTAATTTTTGCACTTCATAAGAATGACTAAATAAGTCATAGGTAAGATATAATTGTTAATAGAACTATGCTCCTCTCAATGGGTGACTAATTGATATAGATGCATCTTCATTTAATTGAGATGTTAATTTAAATTAGTGGAGAGTCCTAATTCAATTATATAATCACATGGAGAAAACCGATGATGAGGAGAGTTGGGAGAGACTTGAATAACAACACATGGGGCACTCTCCCAATTATACAATAAATTTTAGAGTCTTTCAACCTACAAATGAAATCTCTCTGCTTGTACCTAAATTTGAAGTATAACATTAGATAAAACATTAATACTATTAGAAGTAGGGAAATAATATTCTAGAGTAATATGAGAAAAAATAGAATTATTTATATTATTCCATTATTGAAATAATATGATCTCAAAAAACATGCGAAATGTTTGTGAAATGTGCAGGAATCAAGACCGAGTCCCCTAAAGTTACTATCTTCTAAGTAACATTTTTTGGGTGGAATGGATTGAATATCGTGTGAAGCCAAATTGAACCTAACATAAATAAAACACATATTTTAAGGTCTCTAGGTTATTACAAACTAAACAAAGAGGGTGATCCATCTCCATGTGCACAAATCAAGTGATAATAGGAAGTCCATGGTGAAAAATGCACCATACAAAGTGTCTCTACTTGAGCTCAATAATAGTATCCCACACACATTAAAAACTTATTTCACACACCTATTTAAAGTAATTGACTCTCAAATTGGATTTGAGAACCTTAACCTAAAGGTGTTGGGGAGAGAGAAGTTGTCAACCTAACTAGGCTTGATATTAGAGGAATGGCATTTCAACAAGCCAATTCTAGTTAGCCCACCATATGGTCTGAGATTGAACTCTAATTTTGTGAAGATGCAATTCAGGTAAAGAGTTTTAAGTTTCCAAACTAGGCTCATGGTTTGGTTTTTATAATTTATACTTAATTCTAAGAACTTTACAATGGATCAAATATCTAGTTTGTTTGTAAAAGAGGTTTGAAATAACCTCGATGAATTTTTTGAAAAGTGGAAGTCTTTTGATCTAGGGTACTAGGGTGAAAGGAAATTCATGATAAGAGATAATGTGATACCACCATAGAGAGTGGGAGTTGAGAGAGTGCCCAGATCTGAAGCAATCTCCATCCCAATACAAGTATTTTTTAAGTATTTACCAAGACTTTTGAAATACTCTTAGTGCAATAAATGTTCCCACAATGGTAACATGACATGTGTGATAAGAAGAGTTTTAAAATTTAAACCTTTCTAGGTTCATTTCCCACAAGTTTTATTTGACTGATAAAATTTCTAAGTGGAACCTTCCATGCTTCCTCCCTTTTTAAGGATTGTATGATCCATTTGAACCAAGACCTTCAAGATATTTTGGTGTGCAACAAAAATTCCAAATAATTTAATGAAATTATTTGGTTCCTTTGGAGTTGGACCATAAGAGTTCCATCAAGAACCTTTAAATTTTGGCATATATAGGCTTGGAGGGCTTGCTAACACAAGGAAAAATATACGTGAGTAGAAGATGAAACCTTAGAACAATATTGATATTGTCTTACTAGGGAAAATGACTTAGAATTCTAAAAACCTAATTTTTTTATAAACTCTTTGAACCATGCAAACCCTAAGATTCAAGGAAGTGGAATGAAAAGTGAATAATATGCTAATAAATTTAAATTGTTCACCCAGATGAATCCATATCCACCTATAATGAAGGAGATAATTAGGTAAGGGGGAGATACACGACCCATAATATTGGGTTTTATTTCATTACATAGGAGAGATAGAGGTTAAGCAAAATAAATCTAAGCATTTAATAGCATTGGACAAATATTTTTCCTCCTTAGATAACATCAGGAAAGATTCATTAGAATAGTGACCATTAACCATTATCTTTTGATACTAAGGAAGATAAATACCTTCAAATAATTTTAAAGAAGTGTAATTAGATAGGGGATACTAAGCACTTCAATAGTTAACACACAGAGGGAAAGGGATAGAGAATAATAGAAAATAGAATTAAAAATTAAAAATTTATAAGACTCAACACCATTAATGGTGATGCAAGTTCCACCTCTTGTAAAATATCCTAATTATGCTCACAAACTTTGAACCAAAACCATGTTCCTAAAGGATGGTCAAGAATAATGACCACTCATTTTTTTCATAGGTTTTTTTCAAAATAAATATTGACGAATAAATCCTTTTTACTAGACTTCCTAGCCCATTCCATTCCCTCATAGACATAAATAATGTTATCAATATTAGAATTGTTGTGGATAAAACTATTTTTCTCTGAGAGGATAGTTAGGAGTAATAAATACCTGATTCAAAAAAAGAATTCCTTGGTGATTATCTTGTAGGATACACTAAGAAGATTAATATTCCTCTAATTTGTAATGAGATTAGGATCTCTATATTTAAGGATAAACATAATGTTATCTTGATTTATAAGCTTTCCAAGTGAATTGGATTGAACAAATTCTAGAGAGACTCTATGCAACTCAAGACACATAATGTCCCATAGTGCTTGATACAACTCACAGGGAAACTCATCAATCATATATTATTTATTAACCATAATTTGAATAGTGGCATCCTAAATTTATTAAATGAAAATCAAGTGATCAAAAGATATATCTGAGTTTCAGTGAGCTTGTAAGGCACAAAGTAAAGGCATTGGAGAAGATTTTACTCATTCTAGAAAGCAAGGATGAGCAACAAAAGCCTTGTAATATTGAGAACCAAGGGATTTCAATAAATAAGGAAGGTTTATAAGGGGACAAGCATCTTCATTTATAGCTTTAATTTATGATCAATTACTTTCTTGGAACAAAAGAGAGCAAAGAATTTTTTAGAAGATCTGTCCCCTATTTTTAATCAATGCATTCTTCCTCAAATCTAAACTCCTTGAGCTTGATAATTCTATTCAATCTTGAGTTTGTTCCATCACATAATGGTTCTCACTTACAGATCTTCATTTAAAGGTGAGATCTCTATTTTCTATGAGATACAAATGTACTCATGGTGTGAATCCTCATGGGCATTGTGAAAAAAATAACTTCTTATTTTATATAGATACAAAGAAAGGTGGTTATCCTCTTAATGACATCACCCCACCATTAAATCCATCAAAGATAATATTGGGTATAAGGCACAATATTCCAAATTATTGCAATAGTCTTATTGGTTCATGTGTGGTAAAGATTTAGTGTTAAGATAAAACTAAGTTATGGATCCCCTTAGATAGGGAGAGAGCCAGTCATCTAAAACTTGAATGGATTATGGTCTGAATGAATAAAATCATGATTGACATCTACAAGGTCGTCAAAATTATTGGGAAAATAAAATAGTTTTTTATCTATTAACATAACTCTATCAAGCCACTTGGTGACTCGATCATGACCTTGCTAAATATTATAAAAAATAAACCATGGCAAGGTGGCTAGATGGTAGAAGGTGGTTAGGGTCAAATAAATTTATTTTTTTTAATGTAAACTAAGACACATTTTTCATTAGTACACCAATGCAT
This sequence comes from Torreya grandis, assembly GCA_037957365.1. Classification (NCBI taxonomy): domain Eukaryota; kingdom Viridiplantae; phylum Streptophyta; class Pinopsida; order Cupressales; family Taxaceae; genus Torreya; species Torreya grandis. Next base: position 75,515 of record JARHVA010000719.1, on the reverse strand, counting down.
TAGGATTTACCATAATTTATCATCATGAGACTCTAGCATGTCAAAATCTCCATATAGGATCCAGTTGACATAAGGAAGAGTGTCTACCAAATAGAATAAAAAAATTTCCCTTTACACCATGTCATTAGATGTATGAATATTATAAATACCAAGTGAAAGGCCAATAAATTTAATTAGGGTCCACATAACATGATGAGTAGGATCTAAACCCCAATTAAGAACATTCTACAAAAGGGATGGAGAAATTAAAGATACCACTCACCCACGTCCCATCTCATGATTATTAATTTAAAAAATATCCCACATCTAAATCATTATAATGAATAATGTGAGAGAAAATATTGATATTTTAACTTATTACAAACACAATTTTTTTATATTTTCCCAAAATTGACATGTATCTTAAAAAATATAATTTTAAGTTGTATCACTAAGGTTATGTACATCCAATTATTAAATAATCATTTATCAACATTAGTTTGCATAGTTTTTTCCTCATAAATATTAGATAAATAAGAAAAATTATAATTAAGGAAGGATTGATGGTTACATCTCATGAAATTACCTAACTAAAACATTTTCCACTTATCTTTGACATATTTTCCATTATCTAGAGGTGAAAACCCTCTGTATTCATTGTAGTAAATTGTATTATGAGCTAACTTAATAGTGTTCTTTACCAAACCTGATAAAAACACCCTTAAAGAAGGAAATGATAGTTGGTAATCCAATGGTCAAATTTGAGAAACTAAAAACACTTATGCAGCCTTATGGGTGTGGACTAGTGGTGGAGTCACTTGTTTGGAGGTACAAACTAGTTTATGCATAGCCGACAAACCTTGTGTGGGTTTATACATAATAGTCAAAACCTTGCCCATTGGACACGAGTTTTATAATTAAAACTATAATCCATCCATTTTCATATTTTTGAGCACTTTTATTTTCTTTGAGAGAGGCTTTGGGAGGTGGATTGAGTTTGGATTGGCCATTAATTTGCATTCACATATTTTTATTAGTATCTTGGCATTGGAAGTAAGAGTTGAGAAAAATTATATAAATCACACGTTATGTGATCCTCTTATCATTGACTTGAATTTAAATAGTCTCCGTAAGGTATTTTTAAATATATAGTTAAATGTAAACATATTTTTTAAGTTGGTCTACATAGAATTCATCTAATTCAAACCCTATGAAATGCCTTAAGGGTTTAACCAACTATTACATAAACCATGTAAGGGAAAAGGGAGGATGGAAAACTCTATCCAGAGAGGGAATTTGAAATTAACATGATCTAATATGATAAAATTTTCTTTCAAGTGGGAAACCACTACTAAAGTGTTTAAAATGAACTAAGGTCCATGATAAATAATAACACAATTTTTTTTGGGATTGTTGAACTTGAACAAAAAATACCCTTTAGTTTCAAATGCCCTCAAGATTTACACAATGAGGTTCTATAAATGTAATGTGAACTCAATATTTCTAAAGGATTTCATGTGGGACCTCACGAACAAAATGAGCTACAAGCCTAAATTATTCAAAAAAATTACAAGCTTTATCAAAATTAAGATATTCTAAAACAATATTAAGAAGAGATCTAGGGGTAGTATTAGTACCTAATGAAATACTTTGGGTACAAATTTATGTTCTCAAATTTTCCCCATTATTGTTTTCAAATCCATTCAAAGAACAAGTAGTAAACATTTTAGGACAAGAGGAGCACATTTAAAAGAAGGCAACACTACCCTACGAGTGGTAAGGGCATGTATACAATACAATAAAAATGTAAATTATCAAAAGGAAAAATTAATTTATTGAAATAATTATAATGTCAATGTAATATTAACACATGGAAACCCATATCAAAGCCTCATTCCCATCTCAAAGTGATGACATAATATGTATCTTCAATAGTTTCAAACTATTTTTTATCTACCAAATCATGTAAGTTAAAAAACAAATTGTTTGTCTTTTCATATTGAATATAATGATATATTTATTTACTGAAAACACAATAAGAGTGATAACATAGAATGACCTATAAATATAGGTTACATATTTCTTTCTTTTTGGATTAGGCTTAACATGTTATAAAATAAATAACATGTTCTATTTTGATATATTTTGTTTTATATTGTGTTTAAAATTTGATGTATACAATTTATTATATATATACATTTTATAAGTCCAAAAACTTTTTTTCTTCTTACTAATGAAATCAACATCAAGAATGTAGGTTGAGCACTATGAATTCTAGGCATGGTGTAAGTCATTTCATGATCTAAATGTAGTTGGAATGATTTTAATGATATGATATCCACGGTCTAATTAATTTAATAAAAAGTATTTTAAGGTGGTTTTATTAGTATATATAGTATTTTATGTATCTTGTTGTTCAGATTAATAAAAATATGCCTTTTCATATCAATTTTCTATTAGATTTCACCAAGACCTATCAACAAGATTGAATGTAAACAAATACTATAGAGTGGGTAAGAGAGATTAACAAAAATAAAAGTGCATAAAATGATATTCCTCCATGAATATCTCACTAATTATATATTTACAAATAGGTGAATAAATATGTAATTCCACCTATAAAAGTGGAAACCCCCAAACTTAAAATAGATGGTCAATGGTCAATTGATCAAATGACTAACTCCCACTAGCTAAAATAGGACAATCAAGGTAACTTCCTATTATATGCACACCTAAGCAAGATGATCTCACGAGTGTAGGAAATTCTAAATAACACAATAAAATAAAAATAAATCCCTACACTAACACACCCCCATAAGCATCGCTTAGGTGGGTAGAGAAAATGGGTCCTAACAACAAGCCCTGATGAGATACCCACGTACAAAGTAACTCTCATAAAGTGGAGAAAATGATAAAACCTATAGGATAAAACTCCACCTAAAAGAGAGAAAAGAATAAGCTAGAGCTAAAAACCCTATAGAAGATGATGTTAAAGTCATCTACACTCTAAGTATAGCTTTTAAATGGCTATTTTTGATAACAATATCCTCTACCTAAAGACTTAAGGAGCTTCATCTGCATCGAATAGTGTTTCTTCATTTTCCAAAGAATGAACACAAGGTGCGTACTAATATTCTACCCATTCCAAAAATGAAGATGAAGGCAAAAATATAAAAAAATCTAAGTAGGGTCTAGTAAGATCGTGTATTAGAACTAAATGTAATACCACTAAAATAATTTTGTCAAAAGTAGGTGTAGTGAAGAGTGGATCACCTTAGAATAATGAATGAATCCTCTAAGTGCCTAAAGGATCTCCAACCAAGGTGTAGTCCCTATATAAGGGACTTTAATCATCATGCATAGTAAGAGGGCCAACTGCTATATGAAATGAGGGTACAATGACATAAGAGGCTATAAGGGACTATATAATGTCGTGTAACTATGTTGTACATTGCCTAATGTCTAATGAGTCCTGAATAACAATGAAATCAAAAACTATCAAGAAAAAATTACCAATAGGCCAATATTTTGAACAATAAATTGTATTGATTCATATTTAATGAATTGAATTAATTAAAAACCCAAACCATAATTAAATAAGTCTCAACTCATAAATTATATTTTACATGTAAAATTTGAAAAAAAACTAAAATCTTAAAAAAAATGCCTATTTTAAAATTCTCTTCAAATATCCCAAAAACATCTTGAAATATCCTAAGCACTATAATTAGACTATGGGATGAACTTCAACTAAATTTGATGTCTAATTCTAAACATATATAATTTTTATAAATAGAAAAAACCCTAAAAAAAAATTAAATCATAATTTTGGACCCTCAGATGATCACGTATGGCCTCCAAAAAATATCTAATATATTGATAGACAGGTATAACTCCTAAGATAACAACAAAATTGTTGATATAATAATTTCGGTGCATGGAAGAGCTCAAATGGACCTATGGGTCAAAAGCTATGGGCTATAGAAGGTTGGCCTATTTTTTCTGCATCATTCTCCTCTGTTTGAAAATAACTCAACTCCTACGAGTTGGCATGATTATATTACTGCCATTTATCTTTATCAATCTTGTTTAGCTCCAATTCTATAATCCAAGTGTTGTCTTCTTATTTCAATCCTTCCTACTACACCAAATACTTGTTATAATTCCCTTGCCTTGTGCTCACTATCTTCATATCCAAATCTTGCACTAGTTTTTCTTTCTTCTTGTTTGGAACCTGTTGCTCCCAATTTAATTCTTAATATTCATCATCTTTACCATCTTCTCTATGGAATTCATATAAATATTAAATATTAAATAATGGAGATATATCAAAATTCTATGGTAAACTCACCTCATATGCATTATCATTGATTTTCTTCACAATTTTGCATGGTCCAATTTTTTTTACTTCTTCTTGTCTTATGTGCCTTTTGAAAATATTTATTTCCTCAAGTAAACCATTATAAACTCTTCTTCTTGAAATACCTTGGATCTTCTTCTGACATCTACTGTTGCTTTATATTTATTATTACTCTCATATGACTTTATTCTTACTCCCTCTTGCAACTACTGCATATGCTCTAAAAATGCTTCTACATCATCACTAATTCAATTTACAATTGATAATTATACCAAATATAAAATAACCATAGGATTTCTCTCATAAATAATTTGCAAAGGTGACTTTCCTATTAATGTATTTACCGAACTATTATATGCAAACTTAGCTTGTGGTAAAGCTAAGTCCCATTGTTTGGGCTTCTCTCCCACTATGTATCTCAATAAATTTCTCAATCTATCATTCACAATTTTTGTCTATACATATATTTATGGATGATATGCACTATTAAATTGTAGCTTAGTACCCATCTTCTTCCACAAAGTCATCCAAAAATGACTTAGAAATTTTGTGTCCCTATCTAAAGTAATATTTTGTAACACCATGCAATCTCATAATATCCTAAAAAAATAATTTTTCAACTCTTGTGGCATCATTGGTTTTCTTACATGCAATGAAATGAACAATTTTATAAAATCTATGTACAACAACAAAAATTGAATCATTACCTCTTTGTGTGTTTGTCAATCTCAACATAAAGTCCATACTCAAATGTGTCCATGGTCCTCTTGGAACCAGTAATGGCATATATAATCTAATATTTTGTGTATTTCCTTTATCCACCTAACATATTTTTCACCTTGAAACATACCTTGTCACATCTCTCTTTATCTTTGGCCAAAAATACTTTTTCTCCACCAAAGCTATTGTCTTCATCTTACCAAAATGTCCATCCAAACCACCACTATGTAATTTTCTTATTAAATTATCTTGTAGACACCCAATTGGAATGCATAATTATTTCCCTTTGAAGATATAACCTTATTTCATAAGATACTCATAATGAATTGCATCTATCCCACCTATTAATGGATTCTTGGACTTATCAACTACGTTTCTAAATTATGGATCAATATCATATAATTATTTCATAGCTTCAAATCCAACTACTTCACTCACCATAGTAGTAAATAATTCTACCCTCCTGCTCAATGCATTATCTACTTGATTATATTTTCTTGATTTATGTTTCAACACAAAAGTATACCCCTACAAGAAAGAAACTCACTTTGCATGCCTACAATTAAACTTCTTTTATGTATTCATATACTTAACAACCTCATGATATATAAATAGTATAAACTCTTTTAGCACCAAATAATGCCTCCAAGTCTTAATGCCTATACAATTGCATATATTTCAATGTCATAAGTATAATACTTTATTTTTACCTCATTCAATTTGTCACTAAAATATGCTATTGGCTTTCCTTCTTGACTCAGCACAACACCAATTCCCACAAATGAAGCATCATAATCAACCTCAAACACTTTGTTAAAATATGATAACACTAAAATTGGCCTTTCTATAATCTTCTTATTCAAAAATTTAAAGCTTTCTATAGCTGCTCTAGTCCATGCAAATCCCTTCCCTCTGATACAATCTATTATTGGTGCCACAATACTACTAGAAATTTTAATAAATTTTCTGTAAAAAGTTGTTAAACCATAGAAAATTCTTGCCTCTATAATTATTTTTGGAATATGCCACTCAATAATTGCCTTCATCTTTTTTTCATCCATTTTCACACCATCTGTTGAAACTACAAATCCCAAAAATACCAAATTGTTCTACATAAATTTGCACTTCTTCAAATTTGCATACAACTTTTCCTTTCTTAACAATCCATTACCATTCTCAAATGTTGTAAGTTTTCTTATTTATTATTATTTAATATCAACATATCAGCAAAATAAACAACCAAAAGGTTACCAATATATTCTCATAGCACTATATTCATCACCCTCATAAATATGTTAGGTATATTAGATAATCTAAATGGTATCACCATCCACTCATATAAGCCATCCATAGTCTTGAAAGCCATCCCTAGTCTTGAATGCAATTTTCCATTCATCTCCTTCACAAATTCAAATCTGATAATAACCACTCCTTAGATCAATCTTGGTAAAATATGTTTCTCTTGCAAGTACATTCATCATATCATCTAAATGAGGTATAGGAAACCTATACTTTATTTTAATTTTTTAATTGCTTTACTATCCACACACATTGTCCATCCTCCATCTTTATTTGAAGTTAGCAATGTTGGTGTTGCACATGGACTCATACTTTGCCTTATCACCTTCTTTATTGATAATTTAGTAACCTATTTATTTAATTCTAAATATTCTGGTAGACTCATCCTATAAGCTGCTTGATTGGGTAGAGCTGATCCTAAAATAAAATCAATGTGATGCCGAATATGTCTCTTTGGTGGTAAACCATATTGTAACTCATCATCCATAACATCTGCATATTATTTCAATAGTCTTGTTGCCTCTGTTGGTGTTGGCACCATTTATGTTTCTTCATTCTTTGTTATTAATGCATAACATCAACCTTCCACCTTCATATCTTGGATAAATTTTTTAGTAGAGAGAATGATTTCTATATTCTTTTCCTATTTAAGAGGTAAAAAATTTACCTTTGTACCACCTTTCCAAAAAGTGTATGTATTCTTTGCTCCATCATGAACTAATTTCCTGTCAAATTACCATGGTCTCCCCAATTACACATGACATGCATCCATCAGAATAACATCACACCATATTTTATCATTATAAGTTTTTCCTATATAAAACTTGATTAAGAACCTTTTATCTACTATAACCTCATACCCTTTCTTAAACCATGAAATATGATAAGGGTTAGGATGTTTTTCACATTGTATATTTAGTTTCTCAATCATTTCTTTAGAAACCATATTTTCATTAATACCACCATCTATAATTACTTTACATACCTTTCCACTTGAAGTACATCTTGTTCAAAAATATTTGATCACAGCCATGCATCACCAATTTCTTTATGCTGTAATTGATCTTTCCCTGGAGCGATCATGGTTCTTCTCATTATGAGATTCTCTCCAACATCTGCTAGTGTAACTTTAGTATTTTGCTCTTATATTACGACCTCAACTAGATTTACTCTTGGATAATCTTCTTGCCTCTTTTCTTGGTCTTGATAGTGTGGACATTCAAACGCTATGTTCCCTTCTTCTTCACATCTATAACATTTATAAGATCTATGCTAATTAAAAAACTATCCTTTAGCACCACCATAACCTCATCTTCTTTGAAATATTCTTCCTCTTTAGTGGTATTAAAACCCTTACCTATTATCATTTTTACTTTCTATACCACGTGATGAATCACATTTATTAGCGTTAAATCCACCTCTAGTGGTATTAAACCCACCTCATCCCCTTACTAGAGGGGATCCACCTCTTTTTGGACCAGTACATGTCCTTCTAAAATTTTGTCTATTTTGTTTTTCTTCTGCCTCCAAATCTAATTGATAAGCCTCCTCCATGTTAAGTATTCTATGCATGCTTAATTCATCTTGAATAAAAAAGTTTAAACCATTTAAATACCTTGTAGTCATCTTCTATTTTATTTCATCATGCTCCACTCATATGGAAAGCTTATAAAATTTATCTATATACTGTGATCTTTTTACCTCAAAATTTGAAATCTTCTATATAGGGTTTGTGCATAATCCATAAGAAAAAAATTATCCTCAGCTTATTCTCCATCTTTTTACATGAAATAATATTCTCTTTACCTTTCTTCTATCTATTTTTTGGTAGGTGATCCCACCAAATCATTGCATAACCTTTCAATTTTGTACATGTAAACTTTACCTTCTTGTCTTCTCTCATTCTCTTCCACTCAAAGAACTTCTCCATGTTATTCATCCAATATATCAAGTCCTCTAGTTTTAAACTAGCTCCATAATTTGGAACATCAACCTTGATTCCTTCTAAAGCCTAAACCATCCTCTCTTCCATCGATCGTGGTTGCTCTTGTTGTTCTTCTTCATACTGAATTTTTTCATCATGATCTGTGCCTTCCACATTACCACTTTTTCTTCTCTATTGATTGGTGATAACCTCTGTTAATTATTGAATTTGATTATGTAGCTCTTGTATAGTCTAATTCTTCTACACAACACGTCCTCATCCTCTTGCTATTCTGTACTCCTCCAAGATTCAAACTTTCTCTGATACCAGATAATGAAACTAAAAACTATCAAGATAAATAAAATTAATAGTAGGCCAAGATTCTGAACATTAACTTGTATTGATTCATATTAAATGAATTGAATTAATTACAAACCCAAACCATGTTTAAATAAGCCTCAACTTAGAAATTAGAGTTTATATGCAAAATTTAAAAAAAAAAAATCTAAAAAAAATTCATATTTTTAAAATCTCTTGAAATATCCCAAAAATATCTTCAAATATCTTAAACACTATAATTAGACTATGGGATGAAATTTAACTGAGGTTGATATCCAGTTATAAAAATATATAATTTTTAAAAATAGAAAAAAGTTTAAAAATAATTAAATCATAATTTTAGACCCTTAGATGATCATGTATGGCCCCCAAAAAAATATTAAAAATATTGCTAGGTAGGTAAAACTGCCTAAGACAACAACGAAATTTATATATGGTCATTTTGGTGTGTGGAAGAGCTCAAATAAAATTATGGGTCAAAAGTTATGGCCTTTGAAGGGTTGGCCTATTTTTTCTACATCAAATCAATATACCCACACCTTGTAATGTATGAAGTGGAATAAATTTATGTGGATTAAGAAATAAATCCTTAATATTTAGAAGGTGAAAAGAAGATGGTGTGTGTCTAAATTAGTATTGTAGCCATCTATACGCTAGAAAAAAGAGTCCTTAGTCTCTAAAATGTCATCAAGATTAGAAGTTCTATCAAGTACATGTGAGTCCCATTTAGAATGGAATGGAACATTCATGGAAAGAATGTCCAAAGAAAGTGGAGAGCATAGATTAATAAACCTCAAAGCTAAAGAAAATATTGTAGATGAATCACATGGATTTGGAGACTAAATATCCATAGGAAGAGAAGAGTCATCAATACTCACACAAGGTGTACTCTCAATGAAAAAATAGAGTCCTCCAAATTACCAATTTTTGATAGATCTGAATGAACAACACTATGCACAAAAATAAAAGTAAAATCTATAATGAGGTAATTAAGGTCTGGAAGAATCTCATCTTATAATGGTCACTTGACAGAAGGAAGCACATTATCCATGATGGATGTGTTATCATAGGAAATAGGACTAGGAGAGAGTACAACAGTCTCTGAAGAGATCATAGGAATAAGAGGAAGAGGTGTAAAATAAATCTTAGTAGGATCTCTAAAAAGAGACTGTAGGATGCTCCAAATAGTGAAGGTACATGTTATATGCTCCACATGGAAATGATGATTCATGGAAACATGTGATATTAGTGTACTAAAAACCTTTTAACAAGAATTAGCCCACTTATTGAACTGAACAAGATTAGTAGAAATAAGAATCTATCCATATAGGAACATAATATGATTCTTACATGTGAGCAAGTGTTCCATATAAGCACACCAAGAATCATAGTTAGAATTTCTAAGAAGAAGCACTAGTGTATAATCAACTCTCCTCATCAGTTGGTATCTCTCAAGTAGAGCTGGCATGACTAAGAAAAAATACAAAAGAAACTCTATAATGATGCTAGAATAATACATGCTCATGAATGGGATGTCAGATATAGCCAAAAATTATCTAATTTAGTAATGCATGCAAGAATCAATACAAATAGTGCATTCTCAGAATATGGATGTTAGATACAACCAAAAATACGTCCACATGTGAGCAATCAGTGCATGAGATATAATGTAAAAATTAATAAGGCCCATAACATAGGTAACACCCAAAATATGGCACTTTATATCTTTAATGCATTTTACCAAATATATTAAATTAATAGAAAGAGGACAAAAAATCATGCACTTTTATAAAATTTGACACTCAATTCTATGTTATCGATCGAAATTTATAACAAATTACAATTTTTGTCATTAATGGCCTATTCAATGAATTTGCACTAAAATTTTAAATGCGTAAGTGGAAAGGTAGTGAACATAGTCTTCCATCCAGTCACTAGAATAAGAATTAAACCACATTCCTCATCAAGACAACAAATGTCAAAAAAACAACCTTCCCATACACCCCTATGTGCACTTTACTAGAAAAGGCTTACATTGAAGGTTTTTATTTAAAAAATTAAATTTATTTTGAAAATATTAAAACTTGATTTTAATTTTTTTAATGAGTTTAGTTACTTACAAAATGATTAAAAATAACATGTTTTCCAAAAATATTTTGGGGCATATTTAGGTTTTACTAAAGAAAAGAGAAGTAAAATAAAACTTGAGTGCCACCATATGCCTGTATAGTTGTTGTTTTACCTTTAGACCAAAATAAGAAAGCATTGACATTGAGAGGAGTATAAATCATAGAAGAGGCAAAAAAATGATATTTAAAGGTTGTATAAGGCTGAAAATTCCCATTGAATGTTGTGTGAGCCTTACATTGCCACTTGTAGGCCACCCAAACTTGGATTAGGGGAGTTTGGAGGGTTAGAATCTCATATCAGGTCATGTAAATATAGTTACAAACCCTAAGATAGTTAAAACATAGGTTTTCACTACCAATGAAGTTTTTATAATGTTTCCACATGTCTGGGATGACATAAAAACCTTTGAAGGTCTAGAGGAACTTTAAAATGCCATGAATAGAGGCCAAAAGTGCCTCAAAATGCCTTTTTCAAAAAATGTGACGATCCTCCAATAACATGAGATCATTAAAAGCTATGTGAAGCTCTAAAATATGGTTAAATGTAGATTAAAAAACATAATTCTGGTTGAAATGCCATAAAACAACCATCATGAACACATTACATGTATTCTTTTGGTCAAAATACCAATGTTTGGTCTCCAAAGGAAACATGGAGGGGAGAAAAACATGAGATTGGTGCAATATCCGTCCATCGGAGGACTTTAATATGCCTTTTGAATACCTTTGAGAGACTATATCTCTATAAAGTAGAGATTCCTTGACATCAAAAAAGAGCATTCAAGCAATGTGAAACCCTGGTTCAATAAAAAATTACAATGCCACCACAACACAAAATAATGCAAAAAACCACTTAGATATTAAATAAAACAACAAGGAACCTCACCAAAGATTTGAGGAAAGGTGAATGACTATTTAGTGAGGCTCTAATACTGTGTTGGATTTCACCAAGACCTCTCAACAAGATCGAATGCACACAAATACTATGGAGTAGGTGAGAGAGACTACCAAAAATTAAATTACATAACTGATATTCCTCGATGAATAGCTCACTAATGCACAAATATGTGAGTAAATGTGTAACTCTTCCTAGAATATTTGAAATCCCCAAACCCAAAATAGATGGTCAATGGTCAACCGATCAGAGGAGTAACTCTTTATCTAAAATAGGATAGTGAAGGTAAGTTCCAATCTAATCTCACAAGTGTAGGAAAATCAAAAATAACACAATAAAAGAAAAATAAATATCTACACTAACAGTTTATATAAAATATTTTAGAATATTTAATTAACATTTTAATGTGTAGAAAAAGAAAAGCTTAAAAACTAAAACTAAGGCATTTAAACAAGCCAAACAATTAATGGTAAGCATGCATGTGAAAATGAAATATATATTTTCATGCATTGGTATTTAATTGCACTACTTTATTTGTTGTTTCACTAGTTATTAGATATATATTCATAGTATGAATTTAACTAATAGCATTTGACAATCATATGTCTATTTTTCCAAAAAAACATAACAAGAAAACTTTATGTGAAAATGTAATATGTTTTTTATTAAGGTTAAATGGGGGATATTTTTGGTTAGGGTCCCCAAACCCTATGAGAAGTACAAATAAAAAGTAACTAATGGAAAGTCCAAAATTCACAAGAGAGACAATAACAAGCAGGGCTAGAGACAACTAGAACATAGCCTAGAAATAACAAAGATACATCTTAAAAACCACCAAAAATAGAAAACAATAGAAGGAGATGTTGAATCATAATTCATGTCAAGATTTTCAAATATGTCCTCCCAATAAATTTTAATTCTTTTGAGATTTGAGTCAATTTTTAATAGCAAATTTTCTTTGTCAACATCTTTATGGCATCCATTGCTACTAAACCTATTTACCTTTACCTTTGCTAGGGTTCTTAGTGTCAAACATGTCTCCCAAATGGGATCTAAGATTCTAAACATTTTTAATCCCATAATTCATATCATCCTTGATATAATTAATCAAAAATCCGATATTATGTTTAAGCTTATCACTTTCATTTTCAAACATTTCAACCCTAGTTTGGAGACTCTGCATTTTTTCATTTAAATCCTTGGAAAATTTGATTTTAATATGTTATATGATTTTATAAGGCTCATTGACCTTATACTTTGATTTATTCAGTGGTATGCATGCACATAAACAAATTTTAATTTTTCATATTCTAGTGTCATCAACATAGCACTAAAAATGTAAAAAAAAAAATGCAATAGGTTGAAATCAAGGTGGTATTTCACTAATACTTTCCTTTTTGTTTTTAAGGATTTCCTAATAAAGGAAAACTACAAAAAATTGAAGCATTTTTTTTTCAAACATAGGTATGAATATATACACTTTCCCATGTAATTTTATTGTTAAATAAGGTTAGACCATTTTTAGTATTTTTCTTCCATGTTTGCATAGTGAGTATAACATTGAGTTAATATATTATACATGTAGTTTTAGATTCCAAATTTTTCAATAAAACATTTTTAATCAGAGCTATTGACTATGATTCACATGTTAAAGCATTTGGAAGAATTTGGGAAACATAAAACTAAGTATAATTAAATAAATAAATAAATAAATATCATAATCAAGAAAACTTTATTTTGTCATTTGGTCATATAAATGTAGAGGGTTATAGACCAACAAATAAAAAATTAGGACATTTACTAGATACATAGATCAACATTTCATTTTTAGATATTTCAAACACCTAATTTTTTTTACAATACTCTTTTACACTAGAAATTTTTCATATTTGATTGCACTTGATCTATGTGCACATATTTGGCTATCTTTATATAGTTTCCATTTATCTTGGGCCTCGCATAATCATCTCTTGAATTATCTTTTCACATATATTGAATTTTTATTATTTTTTGTATAATTATAATATATTCATTCAATCTATAATATTTAAAAACTTATATATTTATTATTCATTTTTCTTTGTACAACCCCAAATCTCTAGGAATGTCCAAAACATTATTTCAATGTATTTGCCTAGGTCCTAGTTGGCCTAGATGAGTGTCTCCTTAAATTTTGGATACTTTTTACCTAGATTGTATCATTTTACTATCTTTTAACTATAAATTTTTTGTAGATGTTTCCTTGAAGATATTTTATGCACATGTGTACCCTTAGTCATTTGATCATTGATTCTTATCCTTGAATATTATATAAGGCGAACCTCTTAGGCACATTTTATCAAGTATTATGCATAGGTATTCACATATTTTTAATGAATTATGTACATTGATATATTTTTTCCCTTTTTCATATTTTACTAAGGTCTTATATTAAAATACGGTTATAATGAGAGAATATAGTTTAATTTTATTATTTAGGGAGAGAAGGTGAAGCCTTATTTCTCACTTGGTTTTAAATTAAACTCATAAATAACTTTAACTAAATTTTCTATGATTTCAAGTATGCAAGATATGTAGTTGTAATACATTAATAGGTTATCTAAGCCAATTAACTCACATACACTTTTTACATTTTTACTATATGGTGATTCACTATAAACTAGATGTTGTAACATCCTTTAGGGGTGGGCCACATATTTTTAATATCCATCCCTCTATTTCATTCAAATTTGGATAAAGTGAGAACATGCCCACCTCCCCCCCTGCGACACCCATCCTTAGTCTCCTTCTTGAATTAGAATCCAAGTGCCCATGAACTATGATCTTGTGGACCAACATAATAATAACAATTCTAATAGTTATATCTTAGAATTTCTCATATGGTTAAATATTTTCAAATATATATTACATGAGGCCTCAAGTTATCTTTACTCTCCCAAGTGAGGCTAAACATACTTATTTTCCTTTTTTTATGTACATATTGAAATCTAGTGAGAAGTACATTTATTTTGAATTAGAAAACTTACATCCTAAGGAGATCATAGACTAAAATATACCCTTGTACATCCAATTTATTATCAACCATAGATGAATCAAGAGGGTCCTCTTTTATAATGGTCTAGGATTTGATATTTTTAGTTAAGCATTAATGCACTTGTACTTAATAATAAGTCTCTTACACATTTGGATATCATCATAAAGGAATCGAAAATGACCCATGAAGGTTTCTAGGAAAAATTATATTTCACATAACTATTGGAGCCAAAAATTTAGCCACATAATGTGAAGTGATATCTAGTCAAGTGGTCTATGATATTTTACTTCATAAACTATGGATTCATGTTATGAGTTTAGTTCCCTCTATATTATATATATTTCTAAAATTTATTCATGAGGAATTAAATAATATTTTTCTTAAATATATTGATGTTCCTTTCAAATTGTTCAAGTCAATACAACCCATGGAAATTATTATTCCACATTAATTTACCTCAACAAAATGTCATACCACCACAAAAATCTATTCCTATGGAAAAAATGCATTGATATGTATACCACCATAAAGAATAATGAGGATATGTATGTTTATGATGATGATAAAGAGTAAGATGATTAATATTTTGATAAAATAGATGATCCTTTATCAAAGAATAAATTCACACCATGTGGTCTAGGAGAATAATTATATGACATGATTACATTTTATATTGGATAATTATATTTTATTCCTGAGGATTTTTCGAGACCTTTCTAATCCTCCATATTTAACTATATACCATATTCTAGGGATAAAGTAAATCAACTTATGTCAAAAAAATATTTCAATAATAATAAATCGAAGTAACATATTCACCTTATTCAAACTAATTTTGGAAAATATGAAAAAATATACATGTGTCCAAATAAAATGGGATGCAAAGGTCAAGAATTGGGAAAAAAATGAGAAAGTCATTCAAGAGCCAATCATTCCAACTCCCCATTAATTCAAACCATGTCTTGCCTATACTAAGGATATTAATGTGAGGTGATACCCTTACAAGTGGATTACGAGACTTTTAACACTTATTATTATGATTGATATTCGACATATAAAACATTTACATGCTCACTTATCCTATTATAGTACATCTCATCAAAATTATTTTTATAATGTTGCATCTTTATATAATCACTTTTCCAAGTCCAATAAGAATCATGCATAACATTTAATAATCAAATAACATGCCCCTAAAATGAGTTATCTTAAGTATTTGGTCAATAGCATTGAATAATCACAAAGAAATAAATTTATCAATAAAATATGATTTATAAAACATTTAATACAATAAAAATTGGTCACCTAAATAACAATTACATCATGTTCACAATCAAACATGTACACTTGTAGAAAAAAATTTACATCATTTGGTTCCAAGGAAATGTGAAGCATTATCTCTCACTTGGGTTGGAAATTACACTCACAAATAAATATTAATAAAAAAAAATTATTTCAAGAATTCAAGATATGTAGTTGTAAAAACTTAATAGTTTATCCTAGCTAGTTAACTTGCATATACTTTTATATGGTGATTCATTATAAGGTATATGTCGTAACATCATTTACATGTAACATATAGGTAATTATATTATCTAGGAAGAAAAATTGAATGTTTATCTCTCACTTAGGTTTGAATTACACTCACAAATAAGTATAACTAAATTGGCTATGATTTCAAGCATGCAATATATGTAGTCATAACAACTTAATAGGTTATCCAAGCTAGTTAACTCAAATACACGTTTTGCATTGTTTATTATATGATGATTCACTATAAGGTATATTTTTAACATCATCTAGGGGTAGACCACATAATGTTTCTATCCATCCCTCTATTTACTTTAAATTTATGGAAAATGAAAACACACCCCCAATCTAGACCCCATCCCACCCCTGCCTTTAATCTACTAATCTTCCTTCATTTAATTCTTGAATTATAATACAATTGTCCAAGAACTATGATCTTTTGGACTAACTTAATAATAACCATTATAATAGTTATATCTTAGAGTTTCATAAATGGTTAACTATTTTCAAATACATATTACATGAGGCCTTTAGTGATTATACTTTCCCATGTGATATTAAAACTACTTACTTTGATTTGTTTTTTTACATATTTAGATCTAGTGAGGAATACATTTATTTTGAATTAGAATAGTTGCCTTCTAAGGATATCATAGACTAAAAAAATTACCCTTGTATAATTAGTTTATTTTCAACCATCTAAGAATCAAGAGGGTCCTCATTGATAATGGTCTAGGATTTGATACTTTTAGTTAAGATTTAATGCACTTGTACTGAATAATAATTCTCTTACATATTTGGATATGGTCATAAAAGGGATTGAAAATTAGCCATGAAGAATTTTAGGAACAATTACAGTGAACATAACTATTTGAACCAAAACTTTAGCTACATAACGTGAAGTGATATCTAGTCAAGAGGTCTATGATATTTTACTTCATAGACCATGGATTCATGTTATGAGTGTGGTTCCATCTACATTACATAGATTTTTAAAATTTCTTCATGAAAAATTTGATAATATTTTTATTACAATTATTGATGTTCCTTTCTAATTTTTCAAGGTAGTATAACCCATGCAAATTATTATTCCATGTTCAATTTACCTCAACAAAAGGTTATACCACCACAATAAATCTATTATCATGGAAAGATGCATATTTTTTAGGTGAAATAATTAATACTAATGATATATTTATTCTAATGATGATAATAAGGAGGAAGATGATTAAAATTTTGATAAAATAGATTAAAATTTATTGAATAATAATTTTACACCATGTAGTCTAGGAGAATATCAATATGACATGATTAAATTTTGTATTGTACTCCTAAGGATTTTGGAAGACCTTTCCCATCCTCCATGCTTAATTATATATTATTTTTTATGGATAAAATAAATCAACTTATGAAAAAAAATATTTAAATAATAATAAATCAAAGCAATCTATTGACCTTGTTCAAACCTATTTTAAAAAATATGGAAAATTATACATGTGTCCAAATAAAATTAGATACAAAATTAAACAATTGTGACAAAATAAGAAAATCATTCAAGAACCAATCATCTGAATTCACTATTAATTTAAGCCATGTCTTGGCTATATTAAGGAGATTAATGCAAGGTGATACCCTTTCAAGTGGATTAGGAGACTCTTAATGCTTATCATTTTGATTTATTTTCAACATATAAAACATTTACATGCTAGCTTATCCAAGTCCACTACATCTAATCAAAATTATGTTTATAATGTTACATCCTCATATAATCACTTTTCCAAGTTCAATAAGAATCATGCACAACATTTAATACTCAAACACCATGTGCCCAAAATGAGTTATCTAAATTATTTGATCAATAGAAATGAATAATCACAAGAAAATAAATTTATCAATAAAAATATGATTTATAAAAAAAATAATATACTAAAAAATGGGCACCTAAACAAAAATTATATGAAGTTCATGATCAAAAGATTACACTAATAAAGCATATCATTTGGTTCTAATGTAATGTTAACTAAATCATAGACATTCAATGTCAACTCAATCATACACATCTTTGCATCAAATTCGCCAATGTTATTAATGATGGCTTAGTATATTAACCTCATGATCATGGCCAAACATGTGATTTTGAACATAGATCTTATAATGATTATTTAGGATTTCATGGGACCTGAACAAATTACATATGATCAATAATTCACATTTAGCTTCAAGAACATTGTGCTAAGATTCCATTCTTTTGCCTTACATTGATATTACCTATACTTTCTTGAATGGTGAATTTTATTTGAGTCAATGTGTTTTACATTTTTTTTACCACTTTTCTTTTATTATTTCCTTCGATTCTTCCTCCTGGTATATTTGCTTAGCATTTTATTTTATTACTTTTCATTTTTCATGTGCACATCTAGTATTGATTTTTATTTATCTTCTTATTTCACCGTGTGTCCTTGAAATATTTATTTCCCAATAGATCTATATGTTGCACATCATACTTATATTGGTGGTATATGATTTAGATAATTACATTGGCTTATGTCATGTCTAATTTTAAAACGTGTTATTTTTCTCATAATGGCCATATATTTCCCATAAAGAAGGAAAGACACTTATGGAAACTAATAAAAATAAATATACAATTACTAAACATAAAAAATCAAAATCTATTTTTTTTATGGATGCATGCCATGTTTATCTACCTATACTATAGGTTTTAATTAAAAATAGTGTAAACACATAACTAAAAATGAGGTTAACTCTTGTTAGTCATGAAATCAAAGATGAAAATAATAATAAACATAACATCCTATCATGGTCCTCAAATTGGTCAAGGTCTAAAAAGAAACAAACTATAAAATGGAAGATAAAACAAAGATGATTATACCTTCCACATGTCACATTCTAAGATGGATGTATATGTGTTGAGCCTAGATTTTAGTGCATGAGATATTTGTTAATGTGATGCAGGAACATCCTTCAAAGGATGGACTATCTTGTTTTGTGCTCAATTTTGGCTTGACCAAATTGTCTAAGGGTCATGTAGGTTGATTAGATTAGTCTAAGGGATTTAATATTCATAACATACACTTGAGAATATTATCAAAGTGTAAAAATGTGCTTAGATAGGTTAGATTTTGAAATTAGCATTTTTCTACAAGTTTAACTAAT
Organism: Torreya grandis; assembly: GCA_037957365.1. Lineage (NCBI taxonomy): Eukaryota > Viridiplantae > Streptophyta > Pinopsida > Cupressales > Taxaceae > Torreya > Torreya grandis. Next base: position 56,129 of record JARHVA010000719.1, on the reverse strand, counting down.
TTGAAATTTTGAATTTTCTTATCAAGTTTTGAGTCTTCGATCATGTTTGAAGAAGTTTCAATAGTGTATAATTTTTTATTGGGCTCTATAAGGGGTAAATTTTATTTCGTTAGACACTTGAGTCATATATTAATTCCTTCATATTGGTATGATAGGAATTAGGCTGGTTTGAGTCTCTCAACATTTTTGGAGGGAATCAAGAACCGTTGGAGTAGTTATAAGACATATAAAAATTGTAAATTTTTATGATTTTAGACATTTTTTGGATATGTATCAGAAGATTAATGAATTATAATAAATAGGAAATCAATAATAGCACCTCAATTTTGACATTCAATGTTGCGGACATTATTATAGCTTGTGTTCTATGGTCAAAAGACTGAGTATGCATTATGTAAAGAAAGAATATGTAGAAATTTGATTTTATTACAAATATAAGTCACTAATAATTATAAATTAATTGTCTTAATATTATTTTTATATTTATTTATCTATTTATAAACTTATGTGTGAGGAATTTAATACAAACCTGTAGGTGATTGTGGAACTATACATATAGTCAAACTCAAAATTTTGTAGAAGTGGGTCACCAATGTGTAAAAGAGGAAAAAAATGAATTAATAAAGGTTTATAAGGATTATATAGACCTTATTAAATCATTAAATAATATTGAAAGTACATTTGAATCTTAAACAATAAATTGCACCTTCTCGAGTTTACATAGTTTGTTAAAACCTTGTGTTAGAGTTTCAATACAAGATCTAAAAATTTTAGGAGTTTTCACCTATAAAAAACCACAAAACTTGGTGATTGGTTGGGGATTAAGTTATTTTTAAACATGTATAGATATTATATGTATGACATAAGGTGAATGTGTATGAAATAGGAGTAAAGAGACCTAATTAGGTCTAAACAAGCTCTGAAAAGTGCATTTCTGAGTGGAGATACCTCAATAAACTTATTGGAGAGAAGGTAAAAGATTAAGGGTACTAAAATATCATCTTATTTTCTTATATTCAATCTACATTTGTCTTTATAATTGAAAATAGTAAAAAAAAGGCTATTAGAAGGCTAGAATAAATGAAATAAGTATAGAGTGATGAAAGAGTTGTATTTTAAGGATGAGTGGACTATATAGGAGATAAAATAAGACTTTAATGTGTAGGAATATGACCATAATATCCATAAAAAATTTAATACACACTAAAATATGTATTGAGTTCTTTTGCCTGTAAGCCTTGTCAAGGAATGAACAAATTGTAACAAGACAAGTGAGTGTTGATAAGAAGTTTTCATCTGCATCATTTGGTATTATATCTTAGGAGATAATGGAAAACATGGAATCTAGAGGATGTGGAGAAGAATTATCTCAAAGAATATTTCAGGTAGTTGATGTATTAGTGTTGGAGGTGAGAAACTTGCAACCCAAATTGTAATCCATGGAATTGGCTCAAAGAATAGAGATGAATAGATGTGATGTGAGTGAAGGAGAGGATGATGTTCCTCAATAATAATATTAAAAATAAGGAGAGGTAGGTAGAATGTAATAATATTCATCAGAGTATTTATAGGTGTGACATCAAAGCCCAAATTGGAGGTGCCAATGTATGAGGGTAGTCTTAATGTTGAAGAGTCTATTAAATAGATAACATCTATGGATAAGTACTTAAAATATGAAGAGGTGAATGAGGCAAAGAAGATGAAGTTTCCAATGAAATTTTTTAGGTTTCATACATCCTTATGGTGGGATGGAGTATAGGAAGAAGGAAGAAGAAGGGGAAAATAAAAGATAAGGTCATGGAAAAGAATGGTGGCCAAGATGAAAGGAAAATCCTTGCCTAAGGACTACCAAACTAATTTTTTTAAAAGGATACAAAATTTGAGACAAAAATACATGTTATTGAAAGAATACATAGGATAATTATACAAACTAACTATCAGAGTAGGATGCATAGAAAATGATGCTCAAAAGGTTGATAGGTACATTAATGGAATGAAGTTTAGTATTTAAGATCAAATCTACAACTTATCTCCAAGGATAGTAGAAGAACCATATCAAGATACATTGAAGGTAGAAGAAACATTTAATAAAATTCATAGCCAAAAAAATAGAGGTAGAGGTAGGATTTATGAAGGTAGAGGCTAGAAAGAAGGAAAAAGATAACCAGGGAATAAAAATCAATGACAAACTCATAATAAGGAAGTTTGTAGTAGTTCTGAAAGTAAAATTTATCCTAGTAGAGGTAGTTTGGATTCATATGTGGAAGACCATATGGAAGAGAAATAGGATACAATGGGTATATAGGTAAATGATTCAAGTGTAATAAGTTTGTAGGACATAGATCTTATGAATATCCATAAGACATTCAAGCGGGTAGCTCTTGGAGTGAAAGTAGGAACAAAGTAAATCAACTAGAAGAGGAAAGTGTGGATTCATTACCAAAATATGTTTAATAACCTTAAACATGATAGATTTTTTTGATGAGGAGAGTTATATTGAAGTTTGGTCATGAAGAGAAACATCCACCAGAAAGAAATACATTATTCAAGATTATGTACAAATGTAAAGGTAAATGTTGTAAGGTTATAGTTGATAATGGTAACACAGATAACCTTATATATTATATGATGGTAACTAAGATAGGATTAGATATAAAATTTCATCCAAATCCTTATCATGTCTCTTGGATTCAAATAAATCATCAAGTCCTAATTAGTGAATAATGTCATGTAGACTTATAGATTGGTGGTTACAAAGACAAAATTTTGTGTGATTTGATTCCTATTGATGTTTACCATTTTATAATTGGGAGACCATGGAATTATTATATAGGATCTATTCATGATGGTATGGATAGCACATACACTATTGATAAGTATGGCATCAAACATACACTAATTTTATTGCAGGATAGTCAAGCATGGAAGGAGACATACTATAGAGTGATGATGTTAGGGGAGAAAGAGGATTTGCCAAAAGGAAATAGTTGAAGCATTAAAAAAAAATATTAGCTCATAACAAGTGTCAAGAGAAATAATGTGGAGTATAAGTTGATGAAGAAGTGAGAGAATAGGGTGCAGTAGGTTAAAAGAGTTCTAAACTACTAATTATAAGCAGTAATAAGTTTGTATAACCAACCAAGAATGATGCAGTGAGTAATACATTATTTGATTTTCAATAATGGATGTTATAGTTGAATAGAGGTCTTATTTTCCTATTGAAACTTATCTTTTTTCAAAATATCACTTGGAAAATTTGAAAATAGAGTTATCTAGTCAGTTATCATTGATAAGTAGTGTGGAGTATTTAACAAAGTTTTCCTAGAAGATTAGTATTGTGAGAAATATTTTCATGGAAGGTGAAATGAATAAGCGGATAGTGAGTGAACAACATAAAGAGATAGATAATTCAATTGAAGAGGTTTATGGTGCTATAGATTTCAAGATGGAACAAATAGAAGCAATACAAGGGACATCATATCTAATCAAATAAAAGAAAACCATGAGAAAGTAAGAGTATGGCTTCTTAGAAGATTAGGAGGAGGTTTTTATGTTTAACTTGTTTATTTTATGTGTAATTTTATTTCAGTAAAATAACCAAATACTAAAGGTGATCATAGTGGAGAATATTATAAATAAAGGCAACCTCAAAGGAGGAGACAATGCAACATTAGTCAAGAAACAAGGAGGTCTACATTCTTCTAATAGGCCTTGGGATCTAGGAGGCTATGAATTTTAACATATGGAATGAATAAGAGAGATATAATGAGGATAAAATCAATACAATAAAATTTTAACTTTCATGGAAAGTTCTTTTTTCTCCTCAGTAGTATGATGTAGGAGCATCCTTCAAGGAATGAACTTAGTCTTGTTTTGTTGCTCAATTTTGGCTTAATAAAATTATCTAGGGGTCATTTATGTTGATTATATTGTTATAATGGATTTAAGATTAATAAAATATAATTGATAATATTTTCAAAGTTTCAATATTTTCTTAGATAGGTTAGATTTTGAAATTGGCATTTTCCCACCAATTTAGCTAGTTTAAAATTTTGAATTTTCTTCTCAAGTTTTGAGTCCTTAGTCATGTTTGAAGTAGTTTAAATAGTATTTTAATTTTTATTTGGATCTATAATAGGTAAATTTTATTTCATTACATATTTGAGTCACATAATGAGTCCTTCATATAGGTATGATAGGAATTAGGGTGGTTTAAGTCTCTCAACATTCTTGGAGGGAATAAAAAACCATTGGAGTAGTTATAGGACATATAAAAATTGTAAATGTTTATTATTGTATAATATTTTTAGAGATGTATTAAAATGTTCATGAGTTATAATGAAGAGGAAAAAAATAATATCACCTTAATTTTGACATTCAATTTTGCAGACCCTATTATAACCTATGTTCTATGTTTAGAATATTGAGTATGCATTATGTAAATAAAGTATCTATGGAAATTTGATTTGATTACACATATAATATGGTAATACTTATATTATAATGATATTAATATTATTTATATATTTATTAAATTATTTATGAACTTATGTGTGAGGAAATCAATACAAACCTGTAGGTGACTATAGAACTATATATACAGTCAAAGTCAAATTTTTGTAGACATAGGTCAATAAGGTGTCAAAGAGTAAAAAAATGAATTAATAAAGGTTTATATGTATTATACATACCTTATTAAATCATTATAGAATATTTAAAGTCCTTTTTAATCTTCAAACAACAATTTACACCTTATCGAGTTTACACAGTCTGCTAAAACCCTCTATGAGGGTTTCAAAACAAAATCTAGATTTTTAGGAGTTTCCACAAATAAAAAACCAAAAAACATGGTCATGAGTTTTTGAGTAAGTTAATCTAACATGTTTTGAAAGTTTTAAACCTGTACAGATTTTATATGTATGACATAAGGTGATGGTGTGTGAAACAGGGGTAAAGAGACCTAATTAGGTCTAGACAAGGTCTAAAAAGTGATCTTTTGAGTTGAGATACCTCAATAAAACTCTTATATATAAGTTAAATTATATATTTTACTCAAATATCACCTAATATTCTCAGTTTTAGTATGTATTTATTCATATAATTCAAAATAGTTTAAAAAAACTATAAGAAGGCTAAAACAAAGGAAAGAAGTATAGAGTGATGAAACAGTTGTAATTTGAGGATGAGTGGACTATTAAGGAGATCAAAGATGATTTTAATGAGTATTAATATGACCATAATAACCCTAAAAAAATGAAGAAACCCTAAAATATGTATTGAGCTATTTTGCCTATAAGCCTTGTCAAGGAATGAACAAGTTGCAATAAGAGAATTGAGTGTTGATAAGAAGTTTTCCTCTATATCACCTTGACTAATTGTCATTTTAATGAATAATGGAATAAATTTTTAATCTTTTCTATAATTTTTTTAGATTAATCTTGCATAAAAAATATTTTATATAATGGAAAATGAGTCTTGTATTTATAGATTTTTTAGACTGATTTCAACTGTTGAATGATGATCAAGATGTGTGGTTGAAATTATATCTAATTTAGAGAGTTAATGTCATTAATAATTGGGGTTGAGTTTTAATTAATTATACATGGTTTTTTATTTTATAATGGTTGACAAATTTCGATGTGATGTCATGATTCCAAATAGGTAATTACAAAAGCTATGGAATTTCCCATTAGAGAAATATTAGTTAATTATAAAAGGTTAATTAAATTAATGCAAAGTGATGTGAATTTATAAAGTTGAATAATATTTTCACCTAATTGGTCTAAAACATTAGTAATTTGACTTGGGATGAATTAAGTGTGGCTAATGATTGAATACAATACATTATCCAAGAATCATGAAATATTAAATGGTCCAAGCTCACAAAATGGTGAGAGCATGGCTTAGGTTAGTCATAAAATGGCAAGAGCATGGATTAGGTTTCTCACAAAATTCTGAGAAGATGACTTAGGTTGATTTTAAAAAGGTGAGAGTGTGGCTTAGGTTGCGCTCAAAACAACAAGAGCATGGAAAACTTGAATTGATGCTCATAAAATGATGAGAGTGCATGGAAAAGAGGACTGAGGTGACCTCATCATGAATTGAGCACGACCCACATAGTCCTAAATTGACATCAAGACAATAATTCTATCCACATAAAAGGCAGGGAGAAACTTGACCAGGTAACAACAAGTTCTCAAATCTAACATATGCCCAGTCAAATGGAAACAACAATGGCAAGGTGATGTGGCAATGCATGATAAATAATTTTTACCCCTAGTTTTCCCATAGATGATTACAAATAGGATACAATAGATTAGATAAATGATACTAATTTTCCTATAGATGGTTATAATTAGTAGAAAGATCGATGAAACACTAATTTTCCTATAGGCGGTTATAATCAGACTCACATAAACAAACTTGATATAGGATGGAAAATGAAAGATATCTTACCAAATCAACTACCACACTAATTTCATATATTATCATTGAAACATAGATTGATTTATTTCTGAAACATGATCAAGATATCCTCGTGAAAATTGCAGAAAGAACCAAAGGAACCAAGATCAAAATAGGATTGGGTAGGATGACTAAAAGCAAGATTTGGTCTAGATAAGAATGGAATGGTAGAATGAAATTGTTTAGGATAATGATAGGCTAGTAGGATGGTAGAATGATAAAAAAGTATGTTAATAGGGTTACCCCCAGGTGATGGGGTGAATGGTAGGATATACAATAACAAAAAATAGGTATAGCACTTTGAAATGGCATGGTACATATTTATGGCCTAGGTGTGGTTTTGGATTTTGTTGTTCCTACTAATGTGGGGATGCACATCCTAATCAATAAATAATACAAATAAAATAATCAATCATGTTAATTTCTACCCCATACCTCATCTAAATTGATACTTTGTCAATAACATGTTGCAGGTTTGGACGTTGAGAATGTTGTTGTGATCTTCATTGGTCATTGATTTAATTTCCTTCAAACTTTAAGAAAATATATCTTTGTATCCTCTACAAAGGAAAGTATGGTTGTGGATGGTAAAAAGGGATAAATAATGGATGATAGGTTTGATTTGGAAATAGACTAGTGGATGATAATGGAATGAATGATGGTGGGGAAATAAATAAAGATCAAGATTTTCAAACACACACAATGTTGTTGATTCTAGATTCACCATAGCTTTAATTGTGGTGGGGCCAAAAACTTCTAAATATTCTCTTGATAAGACCAATAAATTTTTCTATTATTTAGGGTCAATATTACCTACCATTTGATTAGGTTCTAGAGTGGAATCTATTTTAATTTTATATTCATCAAATAGGAAAGAAATTTTATGCTCAACTATTGGTGCTTATAAGAGGTTTTCACCAATGAATTTGTCTTGATTGTCCCATAGTACCTCCAAGAAGGTTTCACTGAACATTGGATTTTAACTTTGATTATATTCTAGCACTTCCAAAAAAATTTCACTAGAAGATGTTGAGTTTGAAATTTGATTGTCTCATAGTGCCTCTGAAAAGGTTTCACTAGGAGAGTGTTCTTCATCTATATGAATTTCATCTTGGCATCCTTATTTTTCTTCACTGATATGTTGCCATAGATGTAGTTCAACAACGTGTGATTTTATCAGTATCAATCGATACATATGGGAGTTGAAATGTTAATAATATGGTTATGTTGAGTGATGGTAATGACCTATGGAATGGTAGTGTAATGGGGGATGATAGCCTAATCCTTGTAAAAAATACTAGGAGAACTTGTGTCGATGGTCAAGTACTCATCCTCAAAAACTATGGAATGATTAAAAATGTATTCAAATTGATTTTGAGGCATGTGTAACTAATTTTATAATAATCATGAACATATTTTGTTTATAAATCTAATTCTGACTCAATAGACTTTGAATCCAATGTCAAGACTAATGTTGTTTCTACATCTGATACTAGTTCAAGAATAGAACCTAAGTTTAACTTTGATTCTTTATCTGATAGGTATTTTATTATAATGTTGTCTTGTTAAATGTTTGTTATTGAAAAATTGATGGCCTATGATGGCATGGTGGGTTCCACAGAGACTGATTTGTTAAAGTAAGACTCCTCAATAATAGGAAAAAGGTAAGAGACAACTCCATAGAGATTGGCTTGTCAGAGGGAAGATCTTTGAAAATAAGCATATATTCAAGTTAATGATTTTCCCAAAGGTAGTTATAATCATTAATAAGTGACTCAACAAATACTTGCTCATCAGAGTGAGACTCCTCGATAATTGGTATAGGATCAATAGGCAATTCATCATAGGTTAACTTATAAAAAATAGTTATTTCAATAAAAACATCTTAGATTGATTAGTTATCTTGGCCTTGGTTTCTAATGAGTTGGAAAATACTAGTTTTGAACATAGCTTGGTCTTTGAATGATTGGATTAATTGAGGTTTTGATGGGATTAGTATTGTATGAGGAATGGCTAATGATTGGATACTGATAAGGCATTAGGGAGTGTGATTGCTTGTATGAGCCAAATGATGAAGTCCTAAAATGGTAACAATAGGATGGTGTGGAGCTTGGTTATTCACACAAGCCAAAGGACTAGGTCATAGAATGATGAAGGGGTATTGTAGAGCCTTATTGCTCATACAAGCTAAAGGATGAGGTCCTGATATGGAAATGATATGATATTTTAGCCCTGGAATAGAAATGGTATGATGTCATGGAGTCTAATTACTCACATAAGCTAAAACATCCAAGTCCTCTTCATAAACCATATCATAGTAGTTGGTAACTGAATTTGGATTTTGTGGATTTTGACTATGTTCCTCATATGGAGTATTGTAGGGAAAATAATAAAACTACTTAAAAAATCTATCTCTATAGGGGTCTCTTTTTTGATTTTGTGTGGCCATTCTATCATAAGTTGGATTATATATGACTCCACCATAAGTGTAGCTAGACATATCTGCATAAATGATGAAAGTTATGAAATAAAATATGTCCAAAAAAACAAACAGTTCAAACTCGGTCTAACTTGGTTGAAGGTGGAGTTGTATCTCCAACATGGTCTAAAAATGGATTTATATCTCCAAAATGGTTTATGATACAACTTCTCATAAAATAGTCTAACATCAAATGTCATACACACAAAAGGTCAAGCAATGAATAAAAACTATCATGTCAAAGGTCTAGACCAAAGTGTTCCAAACAAGGTCTAAACTAGAAAGGGGAAAAGAGTATCTAGGTCTTTTGGCCAAACACGAAGTCAAAAGCTAGGTTCAAATAGGTTGTGTTAGGACTCTTAGCCAAATGATGTTAAAATCTAAGCTTGAAATAAAGGATTGATGTGATTTTGTTTTAATCTAACAAATTTGGAAACAACTTTGACATAGACTCAACACATGGAATCAAATATAAATATGATCAGTTAGCATAGGCCACAGGGTAAAAGGCTCTTGGAGAAAGGTTTTGTTCCCCTAGATAAATGCACAAACAATGATGAAGATAGGATTTGTAAATAAAAAACAATCAGTATTCTTAAAATATAGGTAGTTTATTAACCAAAGTTATGTAACCAAAAAAAATCTACGTATCAACCCCACAAACTGAGGCCTAAATAGAAATCAATCAATGTTTGAATCTAAACTTGACAAGGTTAATTGTAAACTCAACATTGAAGACTAGAATTTAACAAAATAAGTTAGATAAGATTAGACAACATAATGATGCATAAATAAGGTCCAAATGGCATATGTGACATGGTTTTAAATAATGGTTTTGGTACAAGTCAAATGAGTTTTGAAATAATTTGAGTAGCATAACGTTATTAGCATGATATAATGATGTAATCAATCTTATGTTTCAAAACCTCTAAGGCAAAATGGTTTGGCATGTTTTGGACAATGTAACACTACCCTCTTCAACTCAAATGACACATACACAAAAATGTTTAGCAAAAATTTTAAGGCATAATTATGGTGTAAAATGGCCAACATAACACTTCCTTAATAAGGGAGTGGTGTATAAAAAAGTTTGCTTTGACATGATTTATAAACAAATACATAAATTATAGTCTCAAAACACTAAAAAAGAAAATGAAAAAATATAATTAAGTAAATTGCCCTAAATCCTATCAAGGGTGTGGAAAAGTGGGGTTGACTAAACTAGTTGGTTTTTTATCATTTTAGATGTATTAGATGAAAAATACTTTTATGTCAAAATGCAAGAGAATCAACATGTCAATTGGGTCCATGACACTTGGTTTATTATAAAAAAGTCTATCCATTTTTATAACCATTATATCTATCACTCACTTAGTGTAGTGCAATGTCCAATGTGTTCATGTGTCCTAGGATTAGCCCTAGTGATAAGAGAAGGTTTAACTGCTCAAACCTCCAATCCTAATGGGGTGATCCCAATTTATATACCCACCCATGGAGAGGGGTTGAAGATCATGTTGGGAGGTAAAACCATGAGTCAAAGCTTCCTTAAATAACTCATGGGAGGTAATGAAGTCCCCCTCACAAGCCAATATGTAATGAAAATAACAAAACTAAGTAAAAGAGCTTTAAAGGTTTTTTCTAGATCACCCAAACCATGCAAGTCTTGGGGAGAGCCCTGACAACTTCTCTTTTATGCCTTTGGACTAAGGCATTTTGTAATGATTTTGGTGATTTTGATCCTAAAAATTCCCTAAAGGGGATGGATAGGACAACATACATGCACAATTGCCTATGTGCTTAAATAAATCTAATATAGGTAAATAATGATAAAAACTTTGTAAAAAATACTTGAAATGTGTTCAATTTTAAAGCACTAAATGAAATTTGTGGTGATGTTCTTTTAACCCCTTGTCTTTAAGTTGTGAACTTTGAAAGAACAATCAAAATATTTAACATAAAAATGCAAAACTTTCTTTTTAAATCCAAAGTGAAATGCCTAATTCATTTTAAAACATCCCAAAAAAAGTGTGAAAGAACTAATTAAGCTTGTTTTGAAGATTTTTCAAATGGATCTTACAAGAAAAAGGTCAGTACTTTGTTTAGATTTGAAGCTTATTTATCAAATGAGACAAGCAAACTTGAAGGGTAAAATCTATCGACCTGAAGGCAAAACCTCAAGAACTCAAATGTGTTAGATTAGACTTGTTAGATGAAAATTTTGATAAATAACTAAGAAACAACAATTTAACAAAACCAAGAAAAAACGTAATTTACCAAAACCAAAAACCAACAATTAGAAACTTTTAAAAAGATTCAAACTCTTATTTCAAGTTTTTTTGAAAAATCTATATAACTTGAAACTAAAATAATATCATATTATAAAAATTTATGATAAAACACATGGTTTTAAAAACATAATCATCAAAAGTAGAGTTCGTATGACCCCAAACCAAACTCTAAAAAATGGCTTATTAGCTTGTTGACCTACATAGTGATCGTCAATAGTTACCTAACCATCGATAGTTATTCCTGACCTTTTTATGGTTGAAAAATATCATCAGTAGTTATAGCGACCATTGGTAGTTACTGTGTGATTTTGTGACAAATAAAAATGGCAAAACAAAGTTAGGAAATCAAATTTAAAGAGATTTAAACATCCAAATGAAGATCTAAAAGCTGCATATTGATATTCTTCCTATGTGGGATGCATCAGTCCCATTGGGTGTGCCATTATGTAGACTATAAATTTGAATCAAGAGAATATGGTTAGTATCGTGTTAGTTTGAAAATAAAATAAAATTGAGAAAGAACACACTAACTAGCATAACATCTCAGGCCTAGTCACTAGGGGGAGCTTAGTGAGGAAAAACCATTTGATAATAAAACTAGAAATGGAAAGAAATGAGAAATATGAACACAAAACACAAATTTCTTATTAAATCATTGATTTCTCTAAAATTTTCCTTCTTTAGCTTGCTCGACTTGTGCTTCAAGAGATCTTCTTTAATAGAATGTGGCTACCTTCATCTCCTCTTGGTCCCTTTGGCTTGGGATTGTCTTGGATCAATAATTTAGAATTATAATACTAAATTGTAATGTCTTTGGAATGATTTAAACATTATAAATTTACACTATCCAAGCTTAAAATTTAATAGGCAAATCTTTTTATTTATAGATTTTTGAAAATGATCAGAATGAACCTGAACCATCCATCTCAAGATGGAGATGTGTATCTAAAAATCCATTCAATTTTGGAGGCAAATTCAATAAATAAATTCATAAATATTTGGGATAGATAGGAATTAAAGAGGTATGGAAGGTCTTAATAAGGCATGCGAGGGCTTAATCCTGATATTTTATGTATTTATGGCCTAGGGATGTCTTTCCAAGAAATGATGTTATTTGATGATGCAGTTATTCAATATCAATTTTTAAAAATAAATATTCAAAAATATCCATGGAATTATTAATCAGGATCATTATTCAAATTTATTATCCTTAAACATGATAAGTCAACTTTGATGTAAATCTTGGCAATTGGTGTATAAATTAATCAAATTGGTCAAAATGTCATATTATTGGCTCAAAATTTGACTGGATTAGAATTAAGATGCAATGTTAGATGTATTGGATCCATTATCCCATTTAGGATGTTGTCAATATAAAATAATTAAGGCACATGTATGATACTGTAAATTTGATAGAAAAGAGCAATCTAGAATAATCTAGAGCACCTAGGTGCAAAATCATAATTTTGGCTCAAAATAATCTGATCAAAGTTATTTGTCTCATAAATTGTATTTCCCTATTTAGGGATACATTGGCCAAAATCAGCACTTGAATATGACAATTTCAAAGCTTTTAATGTGTTTTAGTATTTTTAGGCCAAATTGTGCACTTTGATAAAAAATTATCACAAGCCTGGTTAAAGGTAATTGATGGCCTGTTTTAGATGTCTATAGATTATACTACCTTGAATAGCTGAAAAGGAACATCAAATATATAAAAAATAATATTATCTAATTCTTCATGAATTTTTTTAAGAAATCTATGTAATATAGAGGGAACGATGCTCAAACCATGAATCCATGGTCTATGAATTAAAATATCATAAACTACTTGACTAGATATCACTTCACATTATGTGGCTAAAGTTTTGGGTCCAACAATTATGTTCAATAATCTAATTGTTCCAAAAAGTATTCATGGCTCATTTTTAAGATTTTTTGTTGATCATATCCAAACATGTAAGGGACTTATTATTATGTACAAATGTATTAAAGCTTAACTAAAAATATCAAATCCTAGATCATTATCAATGAGGACTATCTTCATACCTAGATAGATGATAAAAAAATGAATGTACAAGGGTAAAATTTAGTCTATGCTCTATTTGGGAATTAAGACTTATAATTTAAAATAAATGTATTTATCACTAGATTTCAATATGTAAACAAATGAAGCAAAATAAGGAGGTTTAGTATCACTTGGGAGAGTACAATCACTCAAGGTCTCATGTAATATGTATTAGAGAATAGTTAAGCCTTTAAGAAACTCTAAGATATAGATATTAAAATGGTTATTATTAAGTTATTCCACAATAACATAGTTCTATCACTTATATTATGATTTAAGTAGGAGATGAAGGAACATTAGGATATTAAGCAAAAGGATGTTACAACATCTACCCTTACTTAATCACCATGTAATAAACAATGCAAAAAGTGTATGTAATTTAGTTAGCTTGGATAACATATTAATATGTTACAACTACCTATTTTTGGTTCTTTAAATCATATGTAAATTAGTTCTAGTTATTTGTGAGTGTAATTCAAATTACTCATGTGAGATATAAGGCTTCACGTTCTCTCCCTAGACAATTAAATTTAAATTATATGCTCCTGCTATAACCATATATTAATATAAGTCCTTGGTAAAAGATGAATAAGGAAAGAATTATATCAATTTGCAGAGTTCCTTGATAATATTTGAATACCTCCTTATAATAATTGATAAAATGTGCATGAGAGGTTTACCTTATACAATATTGAAAGCTAAGAATCGACAAAAAATGACTAAGGATACACTTGTACATATAGCATCTTAAAAGAAACACCTAAAAAACCTTTCTAGTTTAAAGATAGTAAAATGATACAATCATGGTAAAAATTATCCAAAAGTTAAATATACACTCATCTAGTTCACCTAAGAACTAGGAAAAGGTATTGAAACAATATTTTTGACATTCTCAAAATTTTGGGGTTGTAAAAATAAAAATGAGTAGTCAATATATACGATTTTAAATATTATATATTGAATGGATATATTGTCATTATACCAAAAAAATCACGTTCTATAAAAAGATAATTCAAGAGATGATCATACGAGGCCCAACACAAATGAAAACTATACAAAATATAACCAAATATGTGCACATAAGTGTGATAAAAGATGATAAATGTCTAGTACAAAAGGTCATTTTTATATAAATAGGTGTATGTAATCTCTAAAAATGAAATGTTTATTTAGTATATCTTTAATGTCCTAATTTTTTTATTTGCTGGTCTATTCCCCTCTATATTTATATGACGAAATGACAAAAAGAAGCTTTTACGATTATGATATTTATTTATTTATAATTAGTTTTATGTTGCCCAAAATATTACAAATGCTTTAACATGTGAATCATAGTAGATAGATAAGAACAAAATTTTATTGACAAGTTTGGAATCTAAAACTAAATGTATAATATATTAGCTCAATGTCATGCTCACTGTGCCAACATGGGAGAAAATTACTAAAATGGTCTAGCCTTAATTAACAATAAAATTACATGGGAAAGTGTATAGATTCATACCTATGTCCGTAATAGAAAATGCTTCAATTTTTTTCAGTTGACCTCGGTTAGGAAATCCTTAAAAGTAGAAAGGAAACTATTAGTGAAATGACACCTTTGTTGTAGCCTATTACATTCAAATTTATATGTGTTTTTAATGGTATGTTGATGAAACTAGAATATTAAAAAGGGAAATTTGTTTATGTGCATACGTACCACTGAAGCAAGTAAAGCAGAATGTCAATTAATCTTATCAAAGAATATAACATATCACATTTTAACTTCAAGTTCCTAGTCAAATTTTTTTCTAAAAATAGAAATATAGTTGTCAAATGATATTAGTTAAATGTATACTATGAATATATATTTAATAAAAAGTGAAAAATAAATAAATAAGTCTAATTCAATCTAAATGTGTGCAACTATAAATTTCAATTTTCACTTTCATGATTAAAATTATTATTTTTTTACTTGTTTAAATGCCTCACTTTTCATCTTTAAGGTTTTCTCTTGATGCACATTAAAATTTCAATTGAAAATGCTAAAATATTTTGTCAAAAAAATTTAATGAAATAGAATATTTTTATTAATCCAAGCAATAAAATACATGAAATATTATATACTAATAAATCCATTGTACAATACAAGTTTTTTTTAAATTTATTAGATAAAGTATATCATATTATTGAAATCATTCCAACAACATTTAGATCATGAAATGCTTTACACCATGTCTAAAATTCATAGTGTTCAACCTACATTCTTGAGTTAATTTCATTAGAAGAACAAAAAAAGGTTTGAACTTAGAAAATTTATATACAATAAATTATACACATCAAATTCTAGCAACAAAAAATTTGAAACAAAATATTAAAATATATATATATCAAAATAGAACATATTATTCGTATTGCAACATGTTATCTAAAAAAAAGGAATTTTTAAGACATCTTTCAATATCTTGGCATTTTATCACTCTTATCATGTTTTTAATAAATAAATATATCATTACATTCAATATGGAAAGATAGACAATTTTCTTTTGAACTTACATGATTTGGAACATAAAAAATAGTCTAAAACTATTGAAAATACATATAAAATGGTTGTACTATAGTTTTAATCAATAAAAAATTATATTCTTAACTACCTATAAACCATTTTATACCTCCCAACAAGAAACACCACCACTAGTGCACACCCATCAAGATGCAAATCCTATGTGTTTAGTTTCTCAAAGTATACTAATCGATTCCCAACCACCATTTCCTTCTTTAGAGGTGTTTCTATAAGGAATGGATAATAACCCTATGGATTTAGCTTTTAAGATAATTTTTTTCCATGAACATAAAGGTTTTCCACCTCTAGATAATGGAAACTATGTTAAAGATAAGTGAAAAAAAATTTAATTAGGAAATTTCATGAGAGGTAACCATCAATCCTTCTTAGATTGCAACTTTTTTTAGCCGATGTTTATGAGAAAAACACTATGAAAACTAAGGTTGATCAATGATTTTGTAATCTTAGGATTTACATTACCTCACTGATACAACCTTTAAGTATATTATTTAGGATACATGCCATTTTTTTTACAAATATGAAAATCTTATGTTTGTAAAAAGTTAAATTATTAGGATTTTCTCTCACATACATCATTAAAATGATCTTAATGGGGTTATTTTCAATATTAATAATCATGAGATGGGATGTGGGGGAGTGGTAATTTTAATTTCCTTATCCCATTTATATAATGTTGCTAGTTGGGGTTCATATCCTATTTATCATGTTGTGTGGACCCTGTTTGAATTTAATGGTCTTGACCTTAGTATTTCTAATATTTATGAATATAATGATATGGTTTAAAGGGTAACATGTTGGTGCTATTTGGTAGACACTCTTCCTAATGACAACTCTGAACCTATGGGGATATTTTGACATGCTAGAGCCTCGTGATGATAAATAAGGGTTAATCTTAATGTGTTGGTGTACCAATGAAAGATATGTGTCATTTTAAATTGAAAATAAACTATCTATATTTGACCTTAACTACCATTTTCACATTGGACACCTTTACATGGTCTGTGTGATATAATATCAAACAAGGTTATGATTAGGTCGCTAGGTGGCTTGATATAGCTATGTTGATAGATACAAACATATTTTATTTTCCCAATTATTTTGAGCACCTTGTAGATGCAAATCATGATGTTCTTCATTAATACCATATTCCATTCAAGTATGAATTATAATGGCTCTCTCCTTGTCCAAGGGGGTCCAAAACTTAGTTTTATCTTAACACTTCTCATATTTACCACTCATGGACCAAAAATGACACTGATATCATTTGGAATAGTTGTAATTATAATCCCCATTATGATCTTAGATAGATTGAATGGTGGGGTGATGTCATTAATAAGACAACCACCTTTATTCACGTCTATGGAAATCCAAAAACTATTTTTGGTCATAATTCCCATGATGAATAACACCATGAGTAAATTTATATCTCATAGGAAATAGACATCTCTCCTTTAAATGAGGATTTTTAAGTGCAAACTACTATATGGTGCATAAACTCACACTTAAAGAGAATTATCAAGCTTGGGGAGCTTAGATTTGAGTAAGAATGCACTAACTAAAAATAAGAGATAGATATTCTAAATAATTATTTTCTCTCTTTCATTCTATGAAACTGACTGATCATAAATCAAAGCTATAAATGAATATGGATCTCTCGTTCTAAATATTCTTTGTTGAAATCCTTTGGTTCTCATTATCACAAGGTTTTTTCTACTCGTCCATCCTTATCAAAATGTGAGAAGAATATTTATCAATGTCCTTACGTTGTGCCTTGTAAGATCACTAAATTTTAGAGTATATATTATGATTGGTTGATTTACATTGAATAAATTCAAGAGGCTAATATTTAAATGGTGGTAAATAAAGAACCTACAAATGATGAGTTTTCTTGTTAGTTATACAAATAACTATGGAACATTATATATATTAAATTCCATAGAGTTTATCAAGAAGTTATCCAATCTAATTAACTTGAAAATATTATAAATCAAGGTAAAATTATGTTTATCCCTAAATCTAGAGATCCTTAACTCATTACCAATTGTAGGAATATGAAACTTCTCAATGTCTCCAACAAGATCATCACTAAGGACCTTTCTTTCTCAATGAGATATTTACTTCTCATAATTATCCTCCCTGAGTGAAATGGTTTTATCCTCAATCATTATAATATTAATAACATTATTTTTGTCTGTGAGGGAACAAAATGGGCTAGGAAGTCTAGTCAAAATTATTTGTTCATTCATCAAGATTTATTTTGAAAAATTTTATGACATAAATGAGTGGCCATTCTTCTTGGCTATGCTTTAGGAACCTGGATCCGAATTGAATTTTGTGAGAATAGTTAGGATGCTTTTTAAAGAGGCGGGAGCTTTCATCACCATTAATGGTGTTGACTTTGAGAAATTTTTAATTTTTAGTACTATTCTCCATTGTTGTGCTCTAGCCCTTTCCTTCTATGTGCTAGCTATTGAAGGGCTTAGTTATCTCCTTACTAACTACACTTATTTAAGATTGATTGAAGGTATTTCTCTTCCATAGTATCAAAATATAATGATTAGTTGGCATTATTATAATGAAACATTCCTCACATTATCTAAAGAGGAAAATTATGTGTGCAATGTTAGGAAATGCTTGGTTTTATTTTTTTAATCCTTTGGCTCCCCTATCTAATAGAAGAAAACCTAATACTACATACAGTCTATCTCACCCTTACCTAATTGTCTCCTTCATTATAGGTGTCCCTAAAATCATTTGGGTGAATAGTTTAAATTTATTTTCATACTCTTTACTTTTCATGCCACTCCATCAATTCTTTGGGTTTACATGGTTTAAATAGTTTATAAAAAATGGGTTTCTAGATTTCTAAGCCAATTTCACTAGCAAGAAAGTTCATATTTGTGATAAGGTTTTGGATGACACTCATGTATATTGTTCCTTCTGTTTACCACCATACAAGGCTATATAAGCCAAAATTTAAATTTTCTTGATGAACTTCCTATGGGCTAACTCCAAAGGAACCAAATGATTTCATTAAGTTGCCTAGGATATCTATTGCATACTAAAATATCTTAGAGGTCTTGGTATTATTGAAACTAAAATCCAAGGCCAGGCCTTTTGTGAAAATTTGATCATAAAATCCATAAAATGGGAGGAAACATGGAAGGTTTTTCTTAGAAATTATATCACTCAAAGAAAAGATGTGAGAAATAGAGCCTAGAAAGGTTTTAATTTGAAAATTGTTCTTAACACACAGGTCATGTTACAATTATGGGAACATTTGTTTCTAAGAGTATTTGAAAAATCTTGGGAACTCTTAAAATACAATTGTATTGGGATTAATATGGTCTCAAATATGGCTTCTCTCTCTCTCTCTCTCTCTCTCTCTCTCTCTCTCTCTCTCTCTCTCTCTCTCTCTCTCTCTCTCTCTCTCTCTCTCTCTCTCTCTCTCTCTCTCAAATCTGACTCTTTGGTGGTCTACAACTATTTCTTATCATGAGTTTAATTTCACCCTTGTACCTTAGATCAGAAGTCTTCAAATTTTCATAGAATGAATCAATGTTATTCAAGAATATTTTGTAAACAAAATGGATATTGGATCCATTCCAAAGATCTTAGAATTCAATATAACTTACAAGAAACAAACCATGAGCCTATTTTGGAAATTTTTATAACTCTCTACCTAAAGTGCATCTTAAAAAAATTATACTTCAATCTCCATCCATATGGTGGGCTAATTGAAATTAGCATGTTGAAATGTCATTAATTTAGTATCACCCATGATTAGGTTATCAACTTCTCTCTCCCCAACACCTTTAGGTTGAGGTTCTCAATGCAAAGTGGAGAGTAAATTCCTATAAATAGGTGTGGAAAATAAGGTTTCAATGTGTGTGGGATACTATTATTCATCCAAGTAGGCACACTTTATCTAGTTCATTATTCACCATGGACTTCCTATTGACACTCAATTTGTGCACATGGTAATGTATCACACTTCTGTTTTCTTTGTAATTACCTAAAGACATTAAAGTATGTGTTTTATTTATGTAAACATGCAAAGTCATCTTGGATTTGTATAGACATGATATTCAAGCCCTTCCATATATAATTTTTTACTTAGAAGATGGTAGTTTTAGGGGACTTGGTTATGATTCTTGCACATTTCATAAATATTTGGCATGTTTTTTGAGGTCATATTATTTTTCAAAAATGTAAGAATAGAAATAATGATATTTTTTCTCATTTTACTCTAGAATATTATTTCCCTACTTATAAAAGGGTTAATGTTTTATCTAATATTATGCTTTAGATTTAGGTACAAGTAGATAAGGTCCATTTAAAAGTTGAACACCTCTAAAATTTATTAGATGATTTGGGGATTACTACATGTGTTTTTATTCAGGGCCCTCTAAACTATACTCACCATTTGTTTCCCCCATGGGATAGAGGATTAAAATAGTGGGGAAGATCGCTCTCCCTTAGCAAATGATAAAGTGGTTCTACTTGGTGGTTCCTTCATCTACTAGTAGTGAGTCATCCTCTTAATAGTGGGTATGGGTGGTCAACATCATCATAGGGAAAGTTTCATTTTCTTGCACTTGTTATCTTTCCCCCTTGTATGTTGATGAGAAAGATAATGATCGTTGGGTTCACTTACTGGATGTAGTAGACCTGCATGATGGAAGTGGTTGGGTTGATAAATTGAATGATCAACTACCTCCTCCTCCTATAGTATTGCTTGTGGTTGAACTTACCCTACTTAAGTTTGTTCTTATTTATTTTGTGTTGGCCATTTTTGGTTGGAAATATTTATAAGCTATTTTGTTATATTTTTTTGACATTAGCCGATATGACTACTAGTAGTGTGATTTCCCACTCACTTTTTTGTATGATTAGATTTGTATAATAAAGTTATATTAATATAAAGGTTAAACTTTTCAATAAAAAAATGCATATATAACTAACTCACCAACAATGTTGATTGCAACTTTTATTAGTCCATTTTTTTGAGATGAGAGCATTTCTCCATGATATTTCATTCTAACCAAATCAAATCAATGATGAGAGATAATGACAATAAAAATTATTAATGTAATTTATTCTAACATTTTAAATTGTATTGTTCATTTTTATATTTAGGATTAAGTTTCACATAATTGATTATAAATATTATTATTTTAAAAATTTAACTAAAAATTATTCAATTCATGCATTATTACAACTCATATATGCATAAATGTACCTCAATTTTTATTATATTTTATTTATTATGAAATGTAGTACCTTTCTCTGAATTTTGCATTCAATACTATTCTAGTATATTTTTTTTGGATGCTATAAATATGAGTAACACTTTTGTCATAATTTTTAGGTGTCTTTCCTCTTGCATTAAAAAATCTATACTTTGGCATTCAAATCCTTTCATTTATCATCAATTGATATGATTATTCTTTCCTTTATTTAGTTTATATGATGTTTTAAAATAATCATAGAGTGTTTTGAAACCTAAGATCTTAGATCTGGCTCACATGGCCCTTGACCCATAAACTTAAAAATTAGAGGTAATGCAATGTCCAAATATATTAATTCTTTATATTGTTAGCATGAGCTCATATATCTAAAATAAAAATTTGAAATCCATTTAATAAATAAGCCCTTTACAACACCTATGGCTACTCTACATTGCCCTGGCTGCATAGTAGCAAGGATGCTATCACCATAATCATGCCCTAGTGTATCCATTATTATTGCTACCTATGGATGAATAGGCTTCTTCATTATAGTATTAACCTTCAAAGAGGATTGAACTCAATTATTTGAACACAAGTCATGCTTCTTTGGTAGATCAAAGCCCTTTATGACACATTGAAACCACACAATACATACCCAACCTAGGAATGTCATTCTTATTTTCAAAAAGTTTTGTAAAGGTTCACAAGGTCATGATTTTGCTAACCTAAATTTTGAAATAGCTCCAAATTTTCATTAGGTTATTATCCGCTAGAGAAGGCTTATTTTTTTATTTTTAATAATTTGGAGAACACAAATTATATGTTAGGGTTTGCATTCTAGTAGAGCCCCTTTTTTGGTATTAAGGACGTAAAAATGCCCTTTTTAATTTATTATTATTATTAAATGAGTTGTGACAGTTATTTGTGCCTATCCAATATATATACAGTGTAGGAAAGTCATTTATTCTTCTCAAAATCCTATGTACAAGTCTTTAGGGTTGTAGTTTCATTTTTGCAAAATATTATCTTATTTTTATCATTTTAACTTATGCTTTGAAGTCTCTCCAAACTATTATAGAGTAATTTTTGAGTAGATAAGGTTTATTGAATTAAATTTAAGCATTTGCAAAATGAATGTCATAAATTGACATTTTTTTTTCGAAATCTTTTTTTTAAGGAAATATTTTAAAATATAGTAAAAAGCATGTGAGAAACCATTTTTATGAAATTATGCTCAAAATCTAACACATGATGGATATTTAATGGCCACTAGGTCATGAAGTTCACATAGTTGCTTTATGTTTTATATGACTTCTTTGGACTGCACTGAATTATTCAAAAAAATAATCTTTGTAATTGAATAAGTTAATCTAAAAGTAAATATGTTATCACATCCAAAAATGAATACATAATTAACACTTAAGATCCAAAATAAAATTAAAAGGAAGATGCATGGCAAAAAAAAATATTAATATAACAACACAATTGTTCAAATATAAATCGAACTTTATAATCACAAGGAAGATATGCGTAATTCTCTCATTAACCATGGAATAATATAGATCAAATTTAATTGACTAACTTAACTTTAAAATAAAGAGGCCTCTATGAATTCATTGAAATAAAAACTTTACTTCACATTGTTGTCCAGTCCATCCAATATAATAATATCAAATGTGAAAGTAAATCATTGTGTATTAAAGGTATCCCTTGTGGTCGTAACAAGTGCACAAATGTTTTCCTCACATTTAACAGTCACGAAAAGCTTCACGTTTTGAATACCTTTCGTTCAATGTCTATAGACCCCTTGGTAATTCAATTCCTCTATATGCTGCTTTATTGTCTGCAAGTGATCTCAATTTATTTTTGATTTCATGTCTATTGGATTGCAATCATGAATTCTATGGAAGCCTTCGATGTTTTCGAATAGAATTATATCATGCGATAGATCAATTGGTCACTTCAATCTACTTAAATATTTGCTTGCATCTGCCTTTTACTCTCTCTTTCGAAAATGGAATACTAGATAGATCAATTTTGGTTCATAGCTTAGCTTTAAAATAAAGATCCATCTACAGGGTAATTGAAATAAAAACTTCAATTTACACTATTGTTGAGTATGCATAATACAAGGAGTCTCGAGCTTTAATATTAAAGCATGAATCTTTAGGGTAAGTTTATAATAATGTGGTTATAGGAAGATTTAGTGAATCTTTAGGTTAAGATTATAATAATGTGGTTATAGTAAGATTTAGTGAATTTTTAGGTTAAGGTTATAATAATATAGTTAAATTAAGATTTAGGTTTTTATTTTGTGAAAAAAAAATTAATTTTCAATTTAGGATTGGATTATTATGATTTACAAGATGAATGCCCACAAGAATATATGGGTTTTGTATGCTCTCAATGTATATATTCTCACTGGAAACAATAACATCCTATGAAATGTTAGTCTATGATGGCTCTGGAAGAGCAACAATCTGCATATGAATGGATGTAAAGTCTACAATGGGATAACAAAGGTCTAGCAGAATCTCATCCTATAGTGGGGGCTCGACAGAAGGAAGAACCATGTCCACCATAGATGTGTCATCATAAGAAATAGGAGTAAGAGGATAGAGTATAATATTCTCAAAAGGGATAATAAGAAGAGGAGAAAGAGGTGTGATGTAGGTCACAAGGATCTCCAAAAAGACTTTAAAGAGTGATCCAAATAGTGAAGGGATACTCTGGGTGCTCCATATGGTGGTGTAGATTCCATGAAATGTGTATCAATAAGTTACCATAGACATAGTCACAATAGTTGGTCCAGACATCATATTGACTTGAGTCAATTAGAGCAGGAATATATCCATATAAGAATGGAATAAGGTCATGATCTATGAGTGAACATTCTATATACACATGCCATGAAGCATAATAGGTATTTTCAAGAAGGACCACTGATGTAGACTCAAGCTTCCTCCTCTAAATTATCAAATAGAGTGATCATGACTGAGAGAAGACAGCGAGAAAGCACAAGACTACATAAGATAATTTGCAATGATGCTAGAATATTGCAAGCTCATGAATGGAATGTTAGACACAACTAAGAATGCATGTATGTGAGTAACTAGTGTAGGAATCAATACAAGTAGAGCATAATCAGACTAAGGATGTCAATCATAATAAAAAATGCATCCATGTGTGAGAAATCAATGCACGAGATACAATGTAGAAAGTAATAGGGCCCATAATATAGGTAACCCCCAAAATATGACACTTTATAATTTTAGTGTGTTTTATGATAAAAGTAGAACCAGTGGGTGGGAAATTTAAAATAATTAACTTTTACAAAATATGGCACTCAATTTTGAGTTATCGATCAATTTTTTTTACACAATCAATTTCCCATCATTAATGGCCTACTTAATGAATATTTCACTAAAAGTTTATATGCTCAAAGGGTTTAAAAACCAAACATGCCTTGTAATCACTCATTGTATTTGACATAGAACTTTGGTCCTTCTCAAATAAATGAAATTCATAGCCAATCTACCCATACACCCCTATGTGCACTTTACTAGAAAAATCTTATAGAAGGTGCTTTAATTGTTAAAAATTTACAAATCTATTTTAAATAAAATTAAGACATGATTTAATTTTTTTTCTTTTTTGGGCATAATTTAGGTTTATATTTGACTTAGTTATGAGAAGGAAAAGTGGCACCATATTTCACACACTCAGGTTTGCAAATGACAAGCTTTGGGTGTCACCAAGGGGATAAGCAAGGAGAAACAAGGGCTTGGGCATCACCATTGGAATGCAGGAGATTTGACCAGGGGAGTGATCAAGCCTTTCAAAGCCACAAAAGAATATAAAAAATAGCCTAATTTTTTTTCCTTCAATAACATGTTTTACCAAAAACTATGTAGTTTTAGGTCAAATTTGGATGGTTTTGCACAAAATTTGAGGCATTTTTATAGTTATAGGCTTGGAGGAGGTTGTGGGCAGTTGAAAAAATATTGAGTAGGTGATGATGGCCCTTGAAGAATCTTTTTGGAGCTAAAATAGATGTTTTGAGGTTGAAGATTAAAAAAATGCCTTGGGTAGGCCATGTGGAGGGGCGTAGAAAGCTATTTGGTGAGCCAAGAGGTTGTAGAAGTGATTAAAAAAACACATATATAGGCATGCATGTCTGCTTAAGTGCCTAGGAGGGTCTAAAAATGCTACTACTAGGCTGGGAGAAGGCATTGGAAGCTCTTCTTTAACAAGGCTTTTGAGACCAGCATGCACATATTTCCACAAAGCCAAACAATTATTTTAAACTATGACTTGATCATTTTTGGTAAAGGTTCACCAAGATGTGGGAGATCTCAATGAGACATTCCCTATCAGATGCAATGATCTAGCTATAAACAATGAGTGAATATGGTTGTCCAATAACAATCAAGGTAGAGAATACATTGGCTAAATGGCTCAACCTATGTATTGCAAATAACTTCAACTGATACTCCATGATATATAAAAAAATAATATAGCCAATATATTTTCATACAAATGCAATATAAATAATATGCAAATTCCTATTAATTAGTTCAAAAGAATACAAAATATAAATCAAAGAGACAAACTGATTCTCATTACCAAAACTAAGATCTCTAATAGAATGTTAGAATTGGCCAATAGGTGATCTTCTGATAGTGTGAGCAACCAAGAATTCTGAACAATAATGACCTTGCTCAAGTATTTATAAATATGCAAGAAGATATGCAATAATTATTTATTATATTAAAGTTAATTTCTTACCAAGTGTATGCTCTATTACAATATCATGGTGAAGAGGAATATGTAGAAGGAGTAGGGGGAGTTAACTCACAAGAGAACTCACTATGGGACTATGTGTAACTCATTGTGGAACCGATAGGAGAACTCACAGTAGTACTCAGTTGAACTCTAAGTAGAACTCACCCTTTCACCCACTTATACCTAAGCAAGTTAAAGTTATATGTGTAGGGATAATCCATTTAATAAATAAATGAAATGATAAATATCCTACACTAACATTTTTATTATGATATTATATGATTTTTTGACATTGAGAGGTAGATCTATTATTATTTTAATACACACACACTAATTGTATTCATTTTATGAGCTTGTTATAATCATATTTCTTACATTCATGATTACGACATTGTTTGAGGGTATTATAGATTTTATTTTATCACCCTCATTTTTTGTCTCACATTATTATGTTATGACTGATTTATAGTTTTAGCTATCAAGGATTGAGAATATATTTCTAAATGGATATGAAATTATATGAATTTGTTATGATTAGTTTACGTAGTTATATTGATTTATGATTTTATGGAATTTGACCAATATTATAAATCATAATAAGGCTATGTAAATAAGTTATCTAACTCTTTATGGACTAACCATGTGACATGTTGAGTTATTTTTGGATGATCCATGTATACTTTCTGTGGTAGATTACCCTGTCACATCCATGTGTGTTATTGGTCGCTATTCTAATGACATGTATGGATGCTATCATGATATGTAATACTAAAATTCCTAAGAGAAACATAGAGCTAAAAGGGTTGTATAGGTTTTCCTGGGATCTAGAGGAAACTAGGTGTTTATGAGGCTATTATTGAATTTGATCTTGCATGCTTGAAAGATCAATATGCATATTTAAGTCTTCATTCAAGTAGATGGGTATCATACTTAGGAGATGACCAAATGTTACTAGATTGGATGAGTAACATGAAGTGAGTTGTATTCCTTCTTCAACATATTGAATATTTTTTTTAATTCCATGCTAAAAATCCAAGTAGAACAAATGTTAGTTCTAGAAGATGAGTATTCTGCTATGAGTTATATTTCTTATTTTAACCACTAATAAAAAATAGAGTTCCATATAGAAATTATGTTAATTATAACAGACGGGAATATTGTTATGAGTTTTATTTCTTATTTTACTTGATGATAGTGAATGGATTACCAAGTAGAAAAATGTTAACTCTAAAAAATGAGAATCATGCCACATTTAGTTTTTACTATTTTACTAGATGATAGTGAATGGAGTCACATGTAGAACTTAAGTTATCTTTAGTAGATTGGTATGTTTCTAAAAATCATATTTCCTATTTTATTTATAGATAATGGATTACCAAGTAAAAATATGTTAGCTCTCATGAAAGGTATTCTATTTATCAATTGTATTTCTTATTGCACTTGCTCAGATGTTGTGATGAGAGTGACTTTATTATATTTCCATGACATGTGGATTACAATTATTTAAGTTACCCATTTTTTAGTTATATATGTATTTAAATGGATTTATGGATGAGATGGTTATTACAATTTTACTTTATTAATCGATTCATTTTTATTATGATTGGTTGAGCCAAATATTTGTGTTGTTACATATACCTTTCTAACCTTACATGTTGTCTATGCCTTGCTATTCACCTATGACTATATGATGAGGAACTAGATATGCGATTCATTTTGTGTATAATCACAAGTGTTTTTTTATATGATTTATAAAATGGTGATAGATTCATGGAAATTCTAGGACATTTCTATATGACACAATGTTATATCATTATACTATTAATTTACATGAACATTTTGACTTGTGCAATAAATGTGTAGGTGACACATGTTTTCATACCACCTTCAGCCTCTAATTTTGTATCTTAGATATTATTATGTTTTAATAACTGTATTTCTCTTATTTTATTGTATTGAGCTCATATTTTATTGATATTAAGTTATATTTCACTCCTAAACATAGTTATCACATTTCTCTTAATGACATGTTATGAAGAATAGGGTTTAATTTCATAGACCTACAATATTGTTTTATTTATTTGTTATATTAATATGTTTGGATGTATTATGAAAATTATGAGATTAGATATAGATCATAACCATGTATGCAATTTTTGATTTGTTAAGTACCCATGGTGTGTACGATCCAATGTCAGAGATGTGCTTTTAAGTGCATATAGATGTAAGTATTTATGGGAGAATGTTGAGACATTAATTAAAGATATGATGTTATGTTAACATTATTTGTGAAAATTCTAATAGGTACATTGATTTTGAAGGTGGTAATCATCCATGTCAGAAAGGGGAAGGATAAGAGATGACCATTAACACAATCTTCACATTTTTATCATGTCTTGTTATAGAGGCCTTGTTAACATGTTTGTGATAAATTATGTTTGCATACTTAACTATGTTATGTTTATTAAACATTGTTGTGGCTCTTTCACTAGCATAATAAATTCCTAGGCATGGAAGCCTTGAAGGAACCCATCTGAATGCCTACATATTTATTTTTCAAAAGTGCCAAAATTAAAGATATTCAAAAATTATTATCTAACTTTATATTGTTCCAAAAAGGGTGTGGGGGAGGGGTAATAGCTAAAGAATTCAAAAATCAATGATTCCCATTATATAGGAAAAATAATGGGGATATGTGAAGTTGTGGCCTGACTGGGGGAACCTTGTCCATCTTGGAAAGGTAGTTAAAAGCA
>JARHVA010000719.1:0-22500 GCA_037957365.1 Torreya grandis | reverse complement strand
ATATAATAAGTGTAAACATGGAAATGCATACAATCTATAAATTTATGTTTTCTAAGAAAAATATTTGAATGGTTTTGCATTTTTTATATATTATATTGTTTTTTCTAGAAAAAAAATATACAAGTAACATGACAGCAAAACTATATATATGGACTAAAAGTAAAATAAAGTATGTATAAGAAGGGAGGAATAATACTAATAGATGAGTCTCATAGGAGACTCACTATCAATGTGACATGTGTCAAAAATAGTAATGGTAATCTCTCGTGAAATGTGATTACTATGTTGTATTTGAATGGTGTTGCAGTATAAATCTAAGTATTGTTCATAATCAAAGTCATCATCATAACTTGGAATGTTAGACAAAATTTCCTAATACTATTGAGTTGACTTTTCTAAATTGTGCTTTGAAATATTGATTGTGATTTTTCCATTTTAAACTATGTTTATTATAGGCATATGGTGTTATGAAGGCTTTTTTTCTAGAAAGACTATTTTGAGAATCCCTGTTGGCTTAGCATGAATTTGACATTGTAACTTAATTTTTTGATATTTTTATAATTTGTGATTTTTACCTTAGGATGTTCAATAAATCCCAAGCCTTGTTGACGAACATTATCAACTTCTAGAATAGGAGTAGTGATGCCATGGGCCTTCTTGCCCAAACTTTGACATATTGGGATCAAAGGAACAATAAAATGATTCATAGGTTAATACATGTCCAATTATCATTAAATGCTATCAATTCTTGACAATAACATTGGTCCCAAAGAATAATTTCAATCAACCAGTATTTGATGTCAAGGCTACTAAGCCTAATGGCTCCTATTCAGGTTTTAGGGTGTTGAGAATATGTAACATGATCACATTATTAAATATTGTGATTGCATTTAAAACGTAGTTAGTAACATGATCAAATTATTAATGTGATCATGGTATTTTAATTTAAATTCAATTCTCACACTTTTTGGATTAGGAATGACTTGGATTCTAGATCCAAAGGATTAGACTGTCAATGTACAGTCAAGTTTTGAAAGGTATAAAAATAAACAATAGGTTTCAACTTTGATTGCCAGATACACTAATAATTTCAACTTGAAAATTCATAAACTTGATACCATCATGATTAGCACTTCTCCTCTTTCCAAAAATATGATTTTAATAAATTTTTGACTGATTTAAGGTTTCAAACTATGTTAATTTTTAATTATGCCTTTTTAGGCCACTATATGTCATAAACATACATGCCTATACATGTTCATGTAATTTACATTTCATTTATCCAAGTGAAAAATAAGTTATATGGTGACTAATTAGGCCTAATTATATACACATTCAAAAAAAAGTGTTTCTTTTTAGGTAGTTAGGCATGTCGCATGAATGACTATCCATTTCTTTGCCAATTTTTAGGATCTATTTACTTAGAAAATTAATAAAAAAAAGTATTCATTGAAAAAAAAATTAGGTGACCTACTATAACATATTATCTAAATTTTCCCTAAATAGTTTCAAATAATATTAAACACTGCTAAAAAAATGGTGCATAACACAACCGTCTATCTATTATGTTTTTTGAAAAAATAGGAGTTCCTCTTGAAATTTTAGATGTTTGACCTAGTTATACTTAACCATTTTAAAAAAAGAATTAGTGTTTTGGAAACTAGAGTCAAAATTCTATATTTCATGTTCTTACACCATCTTAAAATTTGTAGTATAAATATCTCCAATTATCTATAGAAGTTCAAAATTATGAAATTTTAGGAAAATCATGTCCATGGGTAGGCCACTTTTTGTCCTCCAACTTTGTGCACTTACCCATTATTTAGGATACATGTCATTTTTTTGAAAATATGAAAATATTATGTTTTTAATAATTTAAAATATTAGGCTTTTCTCTCACATCCATCATTAGAATGATCTAGATAGCATTAATTTCAAAATTAATAATAATGAGATGAGACATGGGGGAGTGGTAGCTTTAATTTCCCTATCTCATTTGTATAATGTTACTAGTTGGGGTTCAGATCCTATTAACTATCTTGTGTGGACCCTATTTGAATTTAATGGCTTTGCCCTTGGTATTTCTAATATTTATGCATCTAATGATATGGTGGAAAGGATAACATATTGGTGTTGGTTGGTAGACACACTTCCTAATGAAAAATATAAACCTATGGGGATATTTTAACTTTCTAAAGTTTCATGATGAAAAATAAGAGTTACTCCTAATGTGTTGGTGTATCAATTAAATAGATGTGTCATTTTACATTGCAAATAAACTATCTATAATTGACCCTAACTACCACTTTTTCCTTATGGACACCTTGCCATGGTTTGTGCAGTATAAAATCAAACAAGGTCATGATCAGGTTGCCAAGTAACTTGATAGAATTACACTGATACATAAAAACATATTTTATTTTCCCAATTATTTTGAGAAAATTGTAAATGAAAATAATGATGTTCTTCATTAAGACCAGATTCCATTCAAGTTTGACCTATAATGGCTCTCTACCTGTCTAAGGGGGTCCACAACTTAGTTTTATCTTAATAATACTAATATTTTCCACTCCTAAATCAAAAATGACATTTCTATAATTTGGAATATTTATCCTTATCCCTATTGTGATCTTGAATGGATTAAATGGTGGGGTGATGTCATTAATAGGACAACCACCTTTCTTCACATCTATGGAAAATAATTAGTTATTTTTTGTAATAATTACCATGATGAATCACATCATGAGTACATTTATATCTCATAGGAAATAGATATCTCTCCTTTAAATTAGGATATGTAAGTACAAACTACTATATGGTGCATCAACTCAAATTTAAAGACAATTATCAAGATTAGGGAGCTTAGATTTGAGTAAGAATGTACTGATTAAAAATAAGAGACAGATATTATAAATAATTATTTTCTCTCCTTAATTATAGGAAAGTGACTGATCATAGATCAAAGTTATAAATTAATATGGATCTCTCTTTATAAATCTTCTTTGTTAAAATCCTTTGGTTCTCATTATCACAAGGTATGTTCTACTCATCCATCCTTAGTAGAATGTGAGAAGAATATTTTTAATGCCCTTAGGATGTGCCTTGTAAGCTTACCGAATTTTAGAGTATATCTTATGATCACTTGATTTACATTGAATAAATTCAAGAGATTGTTATTCAAATGGTGGTTAATAAAGCACCTAGAATTGATGATTTTTCTTTTGACTTATATAAATAACTATGGGGCATTATGTGTCTTGAATTGCATAGAGTCTCTTTAGAATTTCTCCAATCAAATTCACTTGGAAAGCTTATAAATCAAGGTAAAATTATGTTTATCCCTAAATCTAGAGATCCTTGACTCATTACCAATTGTAGGAATATGAAACTTTTCAATGTCTCCTAAAAGATAATCACTAAATACCTTTCTTTATGAATGAGGTATTTGTTGCTCATATTTATCCTCCCTGAGCAAAATGGTTTTATCCTTAATCATTGTAATATTAATAACATTATTTGTGTCTATGAGGGAATAAGATGGGCTAGGAAGTCTAGTCAAAAGTGTTTGTTCATCAAGATTCATTTTGAAAAAATTTGTGACATAAATGAGTGGCCATTTTTCTTAGCTATGCTTCAAGCACTTGGTTCCTACTTGAATTTTGTGAGAATAGTTAGGATTTTTTTAAAAGAGGTGGTAACTTGCATCACCATTAATGGTGTTGAGTTTGAGCATTTTTTTCAAAATTATATTCTCCATTGTTGTGTTATATCCCTTTCCTTCTATGTATTAGTTTTTGAAGGGCTTCGCTATCTCATAGCCAATTACACTTATTTAAGATTGATTGAAGGTATTTATCTTCCTTAGTATTAAATATATTGATTAATGGGTATTATTATCATGAAACTTTCCTCGC
Organism: Torreya grandis; assembly: GCA_037957365.1. Lineage (NCBI taxonomy): Eukaryota > Viridiplantae > Streptophyta > Pinopsida > Cupressales > Taxaceae > Torreya > Torreya grandis. Next base: position 18,586 of record JARHVA010000719.1, on the reverse strand, counting down.
ATTAACTAAAGAGGAAAAATATATGTACAATGCTATGAAATGATTAGATTTATTTTTCTTAGCCTTTGGTTCCCCTATCCAATGGAACAAAACCCAATACTAAATAAAGTCTATCTCCCCCTTACCTAATTGTTCCCTTCATTATTGGTGGCCCTAGAATCATTTGGGTGAATAGTTTAAATTTTTTTCCGTACTCTTTACTTTTCATGCCACTCCATTGAACATCTAGGTTTACATTGTTTAAATAGTTTATAAAAAATTAGGTTTTTGGATTTCTAAGCTGATTTCACTAGCAAGAAAGTTAAAATTTGTTATAGGGTTTTGGATGCTACTCATGTATGCTATTTCTTGTGTTGATCTCCATCCAAGCCTATATATGCCAAAATTTAAATTTTCTTGATGAAATTTCTATGGGCTAACTCCAAAGGAACCAAATGATTTCATTAAATTTCCTAGGATGTCTGTTGTAAACTAAAATATCTTAGAGGTGTTGGTATTTTTGAAATTAAAATCCAAGTCCATGCGTTTTGTGAAAAATGGATCATAAAAGCTATAAAATGGGAGGAAAGATGGAAGATTTTTCTTAGAAATTGTAGCACTCAAAGAAAACCTATGATAAATAGAGCCTACAAAGGTTTTAATTTCAAAATTAATCTGAACACACAGGTTATGTTACCATTATGGGAACATTTATTTTTAAGAGTATTTTAAAAATCTTGGGCAATCATAAAATACACTTGTATTGGGATTGAGATGGTCTCAGATATGGATTCTTTCTCTCTCAAATCCCACTCTCTTTGGCAGTCTCTAGTTATTTCTTATCATGAGTTTCCTTTCACCCTTGTATCATTATTTCAGACATATTGTGTGAATAAAATGGAGATTAGATCCACTTGAAATCTCTTACAATTATATATAACTTAAAAGAATCAAAACATGAGACTATTTTGTAAATTTATATAATTCTCTACGTGAAATGCATCTTCAAAAAATTAGACTTTAATAACTAGCCATATGATGAGCCAATTAGAATTGGCTTGTTGAAATGTCATTACTGTAGTATCAACCTTGATTAGGTTATCAACTTCTCTCTCCCCAAAAACTTTAGGTTGATGTTCTCAATGAAAAGTTGAGAGTAAATTCTCATAAATAAGTGTGGAAAATAATGTTTCAATGTGTGTGGGCTAATATTATTGATCCAATTAGGCACACTTCCTTTGGTTCATTACTAACTATGGACTTTGTATTGGCACTTGATTTGTGCACATGGGGATGGATAACCCTTTTTTTTAGTTTTTAATCACCCATAGACATTAAAGTATGTGTTTTAGTTATGTAAACATGCCAAGTCATCTTGGATTTGAATTCACATGATATTAAAACCCATCCATATATAAAGTTTTACTTGGAAGATGGTATATTTAGGTGACTTGGTTATGATTATTACACATTTCATAAATATTTGGCATGTTTTTTCAACTCATATTATTTTTAAAAAATCTAAGAATAGAAATAATGCTATTTTTTATCATGTTACTCTATAATATTATTTTCCTACTTATAATAGGGTTAATGTTTTATCTAATATTATGTTTCAGATTCAGGTACAAGTGGATAAGGTAAATTTGGAGGTTGAGTACCTCTAAAATTTATTAGATCATTTGGGGATTACTCCATGTTTTCTTAGTTAGGTCCCTCTAAATTATACTCACCATCTATTGTCCCCATGGGACTGAAGATTCAAATAGCAAGGAATATCAAATGATAGAATGGTTCTACTTGGTGGTTCTTTCATCTACCACTAATGATTCCTCGTCCTACTAGTGGGTATGGGTAGTAAAAACCATCATAGGGAATGTTTCATTTGCTTGCACTTGTTATCTTCCCCCATGTATGTTGATGACAAAGATAAAGATAATGATGGTTGGCTTGACTTGTTGAATGTAGTAGACCTACATGTTGGAAGTGGTTGGGGTGACAAATTGAATCACCAACTACCTCCTCCTCCTCTAATATTGCTTGTGGTTGAACTTCTCCTACTTAATTTTGTTCTTGCTTATTTTGTGTTGGCCATGGTTGGTTGAAAATATTTATAAGCTATTTTTTTAGATTTTTTTTTATATTAGCAGATCTATGAGTACTAGGAGTGTGATTTTCCACTCAGTTTTTTGTAAGATTAGTTTTGTATAATAAATTTATATTAATATAAATGTTAAACTTTTCAATAAAAAATATGTAAATATAACTAACTCACAAACAATGTTGATTGCAACTTTTATTAGTCCAATTTTTTGAGATAAGAGCATTTCTCCATGATATTTCATTCTAACCAAATCAATGATGTGAGATAATGACAATAAAAAATATTAATGCAATTTATTCTAACATTTTTAATTTTATTGGATCATTTTTATATTTGGGATTGAGTTTCACATAATAGATTATACATATTTATATTTTTAAAATTTAACTAAACACTATTCAATTCATGCATTATTACAACTCATATATGCAAAAATATACTTCAATTTTTATTGTATTTTTTTATTATGAAATGTAGTACCTTGATCTCAATTTTGTATTCAATATTATTCTAGTAAATTTTTTTGGATACTATAAATATGAGTAACACTTTGGTCACCATTTTTAGGTGTCTTTGCTCTTGCATAAAAAAAATGTCTAATTTGGCATTCAAATCCTTTAAATTCTCATCAAGTGATATAATTATTATTTCCCTTATTTAGTTTATATGGTGTTTTAAAATAATCATGAAATGCCTTGAAACCCAAGATCCTAGATATGACTCACATGGCCCTTGACCCATAAACTTATACATTAGAGGCAACGCAATGTCCAAATATATTAAGTCTTTGTATTATTATAATGAGATCCTAGATATGAAATAAAATTTTGAAATCCATTTAAAAATAGGCCCCTAAAAACACCTATTACTACTCTACATTGCCATGGATGCATAATATTAGGCATGCTACCACCATAGTCATGCCCTAGTCTATCCATTATTATTGATATGTATGGATCAATAGGCTTATTAATTATAGTGTTAACATATAAATAGGAATAAACTCAATTGTTTGAAAATGGGTCTTGATTATTTGGTAGATCAAAGCTCTTTAGGACACACTAGAACCCTAGTTTTAATTCTGCATAAGAAGATCCAAAAGTTTCTCTAATATGGGTAAGGGTATTTAACGTTCCCATACACTTGTTGATAGACTCGATCCTTGATCAAATTGATAACTCTATTGTAGTAATGATGTGAATTTCTACTGAAACTTGTAAAGAAAATATTATTTATGCTAATATTTGTGTTTAAATGAATCTGCGTAAACCCCTTCCTAAAAGGATTTGGTTAAAATTTCTAGAAGGAAATATGTTTGAGCAAGTTCTTGACTATAAAATTCTTCCCTTTCAATATTTGATATGTCACACCCATGGACATCTAGCTCAGGATTTTTCTATAAAAGTAATGGCTAAACAAAGTATGAAAAAAGAAGGTTTTCAAGTTGGCAAGAAAGGAAAAAAAAGCTTTGAATTAGAGGAATTTCAAGAAATTGGAAGGAAAGGAAAAACAATCCAGAAAATATCCTTAAATGAGAAGGAGAAAACTTGAGATGGGTTGACTTCTAACTCTTTTGTCATTTTAGGTTCCACATCTGATCACGAAGTGGCTTCATTAGAATTGTAGATATACATTGAAAAAGATACTAATTTTTTTGGGATAATATTCGCACCCACTTCTGTAAAAGATTCTCTTGAGTGTACATCAAGAAATTAGCAAGAAGTATGAATAAGATGATGATGGATTCGTTATTTAGTACTTCGATCGAGGGGTGACTATCCCACTAGGAATAAGCCTACCTTGAGTTCTTCAAAAAGGCATTACAATTTCTTTCTAATTATTTTTTCTTTGATTGCTCTGAGTTGCCATGCTTTGCTAACCCTTTCTAATTTTTTTATCTTAATTATTTTGAAATAATATTTTTTTATGAAAAAAAGTTTGAACCATGAATACCAACCATACTTCTTACTTTAAAACTTTTTGTAAATTACTATTAATAATAGTCTACTAAAACGTTCTGATATTAATATAATCATTTTCCCATAGACCAGACTTAAATATCTTTCACGTACTTAATCTGCTAAGAATGAGATAGCAAGACGGACCTATTATGTCTACTTGCCTATTTAGTTCTCATTCAGCTTACTAGCCTACCGCAAATTCTTTATTGCCTATGGCTTTGCGTAATTTATTATCAAAATCATATATGATTAATACATGAAACCGGTCTCATTGCAATATGCCGACTTGAAAGCGTTGGGAATCAAAATGGTTGCCCTCCCTCTTGTAAATATTAAAAAAATTAACTTTCCTTTAGGATTCCATTAAAATGTTTCACAATTTTCTATATAACTTTGTTTTAAAAGTTAATATAATAATTTTAAGATATAGATTTTCTGATTTGTATCAATTTAATTAATAGGGGATTTCTTTTTGCCCACATATTGTTCGACTTAGTTAAGAATTCTATGTTATTCGTTTTTTTCAAATAATAAAATTGAAACATATGGAATGAAATTTTATTAATTTAATATATTTAATAGTGAATATATGTTTGGATTATTTTTAAAATTGTTTTGAATTGATTTATATGTGTTATATATTTTGGTGTTTAAATTTTTTATCTTTAATTAAATTTATATATAATTTAAATATTATTTTTATGATGATTTTAATATATGTTTAACAATTAATAAAATAAAAAATAAATAAAATTAATTTCAATTAAAGATGTGTAATTCTAGATTTTTTTTCCACTTAACGTGCTTAACATAAATCACTTGTCCTATCTTAATATCTTCTTTTTTTCTTTTTCTTTTTCTTCTTCTTTTTACATTATTTTCCAATTCAATAAACTATTACTTTAAATAATAAAACAACTCAAAAATTATATATTAACAATTTTATTGAAAAATAAAACATATTATAATTTATTACATAAACACAATCAAAATTATTTGAGATCAATCTAATCAAAAATAAACTATAAACATTCTACACTTTATCTATAATTTATGTTCTCAAATTCCATTCTCAATGTTAAGTAAAAATTAAACACAATTAAACCCAGAAATATATTAAAATATATATTTTTTAAAAAAAAAGTCAAAACATCTTATTTAATATTAAAAGATGTATATCAAAGAGAAACTATATAATATGATTTACAATCAATCCAATTTTTTAAAATTATAAAATAACATATTTTTATGTACTTTTATTCCAACCAAAATAATGCTAAAAGGTGATGGTAGAAACAAATCTTGATATTTATCTATTCTAACATTTACATATTTATATGATCATTTTATTAAATCATATTGAATCATGTATAAATTACATTGTTAAGAAGAAAATTTGAAAAAATAAATTTGAAATTTTGTCAAAAATAAATTTTATATATTTAATTGTAACTAACCAATTTAATATCATATTTAAAACATAAATTAAACAAAAATATATTTATAATAATTTATTATTAATTTAGTTATATTTAATAGATAAAATATTAAATATAATTAACACTCAATTCAATTATTTCCAACCAAACCTAATTAATGATAATGAAAACATACAAATAACATTATACACATAAATTATGATAAAATAAAAATGCAAATTTATTAAATAAATAATTATTTATATTACATTCATAATAATTATTAATAAATAAAAACTTTTAAAATATATTCATTAAAAATAACATAAACATACATGACTCAACATGTATTAAAAGCATTCATCATATAACATAAAGTAATTAAAATTGAATTTATTACTTAAAACAAATTAACATTTATTAATATTTTTATTCACTTTAGATTATTTAATATTAAATGACCTTGTTACAAGTTTTTTTTTTTTGATAAAAAGACAAATTATATATATATATAAACTTTTTAAATCTTTTATATATATATATATATATATATATATATATATATATATATATATATATACCCTTTTTAAATCTATTTATATTCCAATTAATTTACTAAATAGCCCAGTAAAGTACCCTCCCATAGAATTATGAGATTATAAAATACTTTGTAAATATAATCCTAAAAAAACACTTACAAAGAGATTTTAATTACTAATAAAAACCTAATAATATAAATATGAAATGAGAAAAGAATAGTGGTGAAAATTGACTATCAAAAAATCTTATAAGATGAAGATGAGTTCTATCATCAAAGTGCCATTAAATAGCCACTTTGTCAAATATACAGTATGGAAAGTCCTAATGTCTATTATAGGGGAGACAACATCTTTTTACATTAATGTTTCTTGATTCCAAAGCCTTTTAGGTTGAAGGATTTAAACTAGAGATATAGCTTTGATTCTATTATTACTCAATGCTGGAAAATAAAACAAAAGATTTACATGCATAAACAAAGAACAACAAAGAAATAATAACAACCCAAAAAAAATAAGAAAATAAAGCTAGAACAACTAAAATTGATATATAACCAAATTTGCACAAATAAGAGCTTCAACTAAATGCATATATTCATTAGTAAAACATACAACGGCTACAACTACACATAAATTGAATATATTTACTATATATACCCTACTCATGTATTTTCTGCCCATATTTTTTCCCCTCCTCTCTACCCCTTTCTTTCTACTATATGCACAAAAAAAAAGTGGCTCTTTCTATGTCTTTCTAGAGTGTTCTATTTTATTTCTGTAGCACTCAAGGAAAATAGCTAATAAATGATATTTTATATGTGTAGTTACAACTTGCACATGACAAAGATAACAACAACCAAAAATATTTAATAATAATTCTACATGAACTATAGTACAAATCTTAGATAAGACAAATAAAATATTTGGCATTAGGTGCCAGCTATGCATAATTAATATTTCCAATACTCCCCTTAAGTTAAACTATTGGGGATCATCAAAATCAGCAAATTACTTCAGAGCATCATCTTCAGAGCACATCTTCAGAGCATCCATCTTTGGAGCATGTCTTTGGAGCATCATCTTTAGAGCACATTTTTAGAACACACTTTGGAGAATCCATCTTCTGAGCATTTATCTACAGAGCACATCTTCAAAGCACATCTTTGGAGCACATCTTTAGAGCATCCATATTTGCATGATCAAAAACTCCTAAATAATTCCATAAATACTGAAATGTCTCCTTTGCCAACAAATTTGTAAATATGTCATCAAGCTAATCTTCAAACCTACAAAAATATAGGCAAATTTATTTTTTGTTGACAATTTCTCTAATAAAATGGTACCTATTATCAATATGCTTAGTTTTTTTTATGGAAAATATGATTTTTAGACAATGCAATGGTTGAACTACTATCAAGATATATTGGAGTGGCTTCTTTTTTAACTTGCATTAAGTATTTCAACATTCTTCACATCCAAACAGCCTTACACGCTGCACTAGTGGCTGCCACATACTCAAATTCAGCTGAAGAAAGAGTCACAGTAGGTTCTTTCTTTGAAGCCCATGACACAAAACCTATACCAAAGTGAAAATCATACCCAAAAGTTCTTTTTTGATCATCTGTACTACCAAAATAATCAATATCCATGTATCCAACAATATTGAAATCACTAGAAGTGGAATAAAGTATGTCAAAGTCTTTTATTCTACTCACATACCTTAGTATTCTCTTATCAGTGTGTCAATGAGAGTATTTTGGATACTCCATAAATATTGAAATTAAGCTTACACCATACATAATATTAGACCTTGTGGTCTTCAAATACATAAGGCTTCCAACCAACTTCTTGAATAATGTAAGATCCACACATGGTCCATGATCCTCCTTTCTTAGCTTCAATCCCATCATGACTAGTGTTGGGTCTACCTTCCATTTTGCCATAGTAAATCTCTTCAATATTTCATTTACATATTTAGATTGAGAAATAAATATAATTGCATTGGATTGCTGGACTTTGATGCCCAAAAAAATCTCATAAGCCCCAACTCAGTCATTTCAAATTCATTCTTCATTTCTCTTTTGAAAGCATCTATGTTAAGATCACTGATTAAGATTAGATCATCTACATACAAATAAACCATTAGAATGTTACCTTTATTATTGATTTTGATGTATAAGGTTGGCTCATAACCACTTCTTTGGAAACCATTTTGAATGAGATAGGAGTTAATGCGGTTGTACCAAGCTCTAGGAGCTTTCTTTAATCCATAAAGTGCCTTCTTGAACCTATATACTTTGTTTATATGACCCAGTATCTCATAGCCTTATCGCTATTCAACATATAGTTCCTCCTTTAGATATCCACTTAGATATTATGATTTCACATACATTTGTTACATAGGCCACTTCTTGTGGGAAATAATAACTAGTACTATCCTAACTATGTCCAACCATGCAATAGGAGCAAATTTTTCATTGAAATATACTCCAAGATGTTTTGTGAATCCCCTTACAACAAGCCTTGATTGATGATTTTGCACTTTTCCATCATCATCATCTTGTTTAGTCTTATAAATACACTTTACACTTATTACATCCTTGCCTTCACACAACTCAACCAACTCCCACGTTTGGTTCTTCTCAATGGACTCAATCTCTTCATCCATGGCTTGTCCACATGTATCATAACTCACAACATCTTCAAATGTTAATGGATTATTTATATGAGAAAATAAAGCAAAGACTAAAAATGAATTAGTTGTATCAACATTATATAACTCACTCAACCTCCTTGTTTTTCATGGTTGCATACTTGCTAGAGTTGGATCTGAAGATGTTGAACTACTTAGAGTGCTAGATGGAGTTACTCAAAAGGTGTCAGTTGATGTAGTTTTCTTATGGTTACCTATGGAGTTTGATGTAGTCTTGGTGTGGGCAGCAACCTTGAATATCTCCTTGCTATGAATGGTGGTGTAGCTTGAGCTACAACTTGTGGTGTTGTCCTGAGAGTGGAAATATCTATTTATTGAGTTTTAATTGTTAATGGAAACACTTCATCTACCATACCATCATGATGAATGGTAGGAATAATGTTTACCTTCTTCTCTATAGTTCCATCCCACACTTAATTCTCCACAAACTAGACATCACAATTGATTATAACCTTCCTAGTGATAGGATTAAACAACTTATATTCCTTTGGATTCTTTGAATATCTAACTTATTCCTCAACTAATCTATAATTTGTACATATGTAACATAGCCAAATACCTTAAAAAAAGAAACACTATGTTTCTTTTTTGTCCAAGCCTCTTGAGGGACTTTGTTATTCACTCTTTATTGGGCACCTCTTCATGATATAAAAAATATTTTCCACTAATTTAGTCCAATATTCATTAGGCAAATATGAAGCTACCAACATACGATGTGCCATCTCCATAATGGTTTGGTTCTTTCTCTTCACCACACTATTTTGTTGAGGTGTATAGTGGCCTATAAATTATTTGTATATGCCATGTAATCTATACAAATTTAGAAAATCATTAGAAATATATTCACTTCCTCTATCCATCCTCAAAACCTTGATGTAGTGGCCACATTGCTTCTCCACAAGTTTCTTGAACTATTGAAAAAAAGCAAATTCATCAGACTTATGTTTTAATTAATATACCCAAGTTTTCCTTGTAAAGTCGTCAATAAAAGTAAGGAAGTAAGTGTAGCATCTTATAGATAGTATTTATATTTTCCCACAAATATTTGAGTGAACAATCTCAAGTGGTGTTATTGTTCTTATTGATTCACCAATTAGGAAAGACTCTTTATGATGTTTGTCCAAAATATAACCTTCACAAACTTTTTCCAATTTCTCAATTAATCGCAAACCTTTTACCATGTTCTTCATATGTAGTGTCTTCATCCCTTCAAAGTTCAAATGCCCAAATCTGAAATGCCACAGCCAAGATTCATCCTTTAAAACTAACTAAAATGTTGTTTGAATTTCTTCACCACTTCCTTTTGTTTCATCAATATTGAATTTTCTACTCTAGAATTACATTGACTTGCTTGAAAACTGAATTGGCTAAATCTAATGAATTTATTTTAACTTTTGATTTTGTATTTTATACCTTAAAGGTAGTTCCAAAATGCACATTATTTGTCTTATGAACAACTTGGGTTTTTCTTCCCTTTATATCTAGTGTTATCCTCAAGGGAAATATCCTATTGCTAGTCATTTGCACTTTGGAAATCAATTGTGTGATTGGAAACTTATTTATTTTGATTTATAGTTTATTGTTCACATTATTGGTTACCAACTTTGTGCACATAGCCTTGTCTAGTATTCTTGTTTCTCTTATCCTAGTTCAAATTGGTGGAAATTTTGTTGTTAAAATTAAATTTAAAGCTTGGTATTTCCTCAATCTTAACCTCATCTTGGTAGGGATTATTCTTGTAAATGGACTCTATATTAGTTATCATTTTCTATGGTGGTCTCCAATTATTAATTTTCATAATGTCCCCTTTACCATGGTCGCATAGATTAAGAGTGCTAAGATTTTAATCAAAGGAATCAATACTATCGCTAAAATTTTCTTCAAGATGTTTTACAAATGTTTCTCATGGGATATGCTTAAAATTAATTACTAACTTAAGAATGAAGATGTAAAGTTTATTTTTTAAACATTAATCCATACCTAATGTTTGTCTTCACAATATTGGTGTATCTTAATGATCCCCATGGTAGAAATACATGCATTACCCTACTAGTAATCCTTTTTATTGGTATAAAAAGCCTATTGGGTATCATAGTCTTACACCTCACATTATTTAGAGTGAACCCCTCAAACATTGTTGGAATTTAAGATCCCTAGATGTTTTCTAGGATCAAAGATTTGTTAATAGTTATAAAACCCATATTATGCCAAAGAAATATCATTTTGTCTAATGTATTCTCTGCTAAGGCCTACAAGCTCAATAACATATCAAGCATAGATTAAATTTAAATCAATACTCATAGATTAAAAATAAATATAGGATTTTGGTGAGATCAAAATCATGACCTTGAAAACCTATTTAGGACCTTATGAGAAAAAACATATGGATTACAATAATTATTCATATCAATGTTAACAACAAATGTGTGTGTGTGTGTGTGTGTGTGTGTGTGTGTGTGTGTGTGTGTGTGTGTGTGTGTGTGTGTGTGTGTGTGTGTGTGGGTGTGTGTGTGTGGGTGGGTGTGTGTGTGTGTGTGTATTCACACTTAACTCATCTCAAAAACATTGCATTCCCAATCTATGATCTATGTGTTGAGCCATTAAATTAAAAAATGTATCAAACCCATAATTTAGTTTTACACAATCCCTTGAAATATATGTAAACCATTTAAATTAGCTTTATTTCAGGGAATCCAATAATACCATGTAATCAAACAATGTATTACAATAAAAATGAATACATAGAAAAAAAATGTTATTTAGAGGATAAGTATTACCTTATTATAAAATAAATAGGAATTTGAGAAGAATAAAATATTCATCTTGTAGCCTTATACATAAATTTATGACATGAAGAAATATATTAATTAAAAAATATATATCAATGTCACCCAAAAAAAAAACATCCTTATCACATTCATGCAAAGACATTGATTCAAATTTAACTCACCTAAAAATGACCACATGCACAATATTTACCTTATGCACATGACCTTTCACACCTGTACAAAATTTTATAACAATAATAAACATATTATTTTAAAAACATTAGCATCAGTTTCATGATAAAAATTGAGATACAAAAATTCTTGACATATTCATGTAGAGACATTGATTAAATTTAAGTTTACCTAACAGTGGTTGCATTTTAAATATTTGGTCTACATATATCAATCTATCAAAAAGATACAACATTTCAAACCCATAACCTAAGTTTACATAGACCCTTATAAGGGAAATAAACTACTCATAAATCTCTATTTATATGAATCCAATAATTCCATATTGTCAAACAACATAGCACTCTAAAAAAACATACCCAATTTTTTGTGTTACTTAAAGGACCAGTTTTACCTTTATTTGATGCTAACCTAGACCAAATTCTAATCACAAAAATGGATCTAAAAAAAAAAAAATCCAAACCTTGTAGTCTTTTATATAAGTTTATGACATGAAGAAACATAAAAAAATTTGACATTGGCATCACTAACAAAGTTGAGACAAATAAAATATTATCACAACAATCACATAGAGATAGTGATTCGGGGTTAACACACCTAAAAATGATGGCATGCCCAATCTATAGCCTATGTGCATCAAGGTATAAAAAATTATGTCTTTTTTATTTATTTTTTAAAAAAAAAACTAATAAACTTACTCTCATAGATGAAAAGATCATATGTATGTATGTATGTATGTATGTATGTATGTATGTATGTATATATATATGTATGTATGTATGTATGTATGTATGTATGTATGTATGTATGTATGTATGTATATATGTATGTATGTATATATATATATGTATGTATATATATATATGTATGTATATATATATGTATGTATATATATATATATATATGTATGTATATGTATGTATCTATATATATATATATGTATGTATATGTATGTATCTATACACACACACACACACACACACACACACACATGTTAATGTAAGCATTAGTTTGGGTTCATATCACATTTAAAAAACATTAACATTTTTACATACACATTTAAATCCAACACAAAAGAGGAATAACATTTATCACACTAGATAAATATACATTAAATAGACTTTTAAACATCGCAAAAGGTACCCATGCCATTACTTCCATTAATTTACCACTTATCATTACATATAGGGCATCTGGTCACCAATGACAAATGCATCCCCACTAATTGACTTCTGACACTCCAACTTAAAATATGGCCCATTGATTAAGTACATAACAGAGGGTGAGTTCTAATGGATTAATCCATAATCCATTAACACAACTCTATTTACAAGAAATCAATGAGTCCATAGCAATAAACAACATAGTACTATAAAAAAAATCAACTCATACCCATTACTTTTTTTAATTCATAGTACAAATCTTACCATCCAATTATAGAACTAGACTCTAGAAAGAATGAAATTGTGACATTATAGACCTATATAGATTTCATGACAAGAAAAAATGTATAGATTTAAAAAAATTGACATTGATGTCAACCATAAACATGACACAAAAAAGAAATCACTGCTTTCATGCAAAGATGTTTTTTTTAGTGTAACTTTATTTACAATCGCTACATGCTAATATCTAATCTATGCATGTCAAGCTATCAAAAAAATAAAATGTTCCAAATCCACAACTTATTTTTAGACAAACCCTAATAAGAACCATAAACTATTCACATAGCTTTATTTATAAGAAACCAATGATTCCATGATGTCAAAAAATACAGGATAATAAGAAAATAAAATTAGGCATCTATTTATTTGAGTCATTCAAAGGACACATATTACCCGATCTAGTGATAACCCCAAACACCTTCTAATTACAAAACATGGCTTTCAAAAGAACAAAATCAAGACCCTATAGACTTATATAGAAATTTAGGACACAAATAAATTGATTGATTAAAAAAATTGACATCAATGTCATAAATGAAATAAAGATAACAAAAACATGCTCGCCACATTAATGCAGAGACATTGATTCTAGCTTAACTCACCTTATAATGACTTCATGCTCAATCGTTACCCTATGTGCATTTAGCTATCAAAACAAATTTTCAAAATTTGTCTCATAAATGACAAGCTCATATATGTATTAGATTTTTTTAGGATGTCATTGATGGTAGCATTAGTTTGTGTTAATAACACATTAAACAAATCTTTGAATCTTGACATATGCTTTAAATTCTAATAGAAAAATAATTAATGGCCTCGAACATAGCAAATAAATATCCACAAAACAAACTTGCCAGCATAGCAAAAAGTTCACATGCCACTCCTTATATGTATTGACTACTCACCATTATATAACTAACCCATAGTCACTAATACATAAATACATTTTTGATTGTAGATTATTATCCTAATAATGTGGGTCAATCACCTTGTACCACGTGTTAACAATAAAAGAACATGATCGTATTCATCCTTCAACCTAAAATATAAATAGTCAATCAAATATAAAATCAAGAGCTGATTCTAATAGATGAACCCCTCTCGAAATAGTCAAAGTTTGATAGTCTTAAATTTAAAACTATTTGATTGCATGAAAAAGAAGACCATGTGCAGCTCAATAAAGATACAAAATTAAACGTTAACATTAAAAATTGTAGTCCCAATACTTGTTAGTACTACAATGAAAAAGACCAACCTTACTCCCGAGTCCCAATGCTAGTTAGTAGTACAAGAACGAGACCAAACTTACTACCGATGCTAGTTAGTACCAATACTAGATAGTACTACGATGAACAAGACCAACCTCCCTCGCATTGCCTGCACTTTTATCCTGTACTACACAAATTGACAATTTAAAATGTTTACTCTCAGTCCGGTTTCCAACTTATAAATTTCTAACGTCTTCTCAATGCTTTCGTCTCACTAGACAATTTCGATAAGTTCTCGTTAACAAATGCATCATTAAGGGCAGCGTTGATGATTTCATTGTATTATCATTATTAGTTGGTATGTGAATTCTACCGCTATGATGATTTTCTTTTAATTGCCAATGCTGCACTTAATAATGTGTTTGCAATCTGAATGGCGTGACTGGAACCTGTGATTTCAGAAAGAAAAGCTTTAAAATTGTGATATGCTTGTAAAAGTTCACAAAAGCAGCAAGGATCGAATCCACATCCATTCAAAGTCATTCTAACTTGAAGGAGGACGAGGTATAATTATAGTTTTATAATTTTTATTTCTCTTCCCATATGCCCCCTTGAATCAAATATGTATTTGCAGAAATATGTGGTTATATTCATTCATTGTAAATGTGAAATAGACTTAAACAGTAGAAGTCTTTGAAATACCTTACATATAGCTTTTATATTGGGTCCACCTTCTATGGACATTTATAAGACTGAATCACTTTCATTACAAATATTAATAATGTTGAAAAATACATTTAACGAAACTATTTTAAAAGAAACAAAATATTTGGCTTCTGCTTTTTTGGAGAGTAAAAAAATGACAGTGGAATTCCATTCGGAAAAAAAAAAAAGCATATATATATATATATATATACTCTCAAACAATGTTGGAGAATGTTCAAAAGAATCTCTTAAGAAATTCACTTGCATGTGAATATCCTCTAAGTGAATATATCAATTTCTAGGTGAGTCCTTAATAATAGTGACGTTGAATTTAAGTGCAATTTACATCTAAGATTAAATTATATTTCTATAATAAATTGATATATATATATATTTCCATCTAGTTAAGGGCACTTTTTCTCAACTATTTTCCACTTAATTGTTTAGAATTTTCATACTCCATCTAATTTTCTTGTCACTGTTGAATCAATTTTTTTGACTACGTCTCTCATTCTCACGTATACCAATATTCATCATGATTTATATTATAAGTATTATGATTTGGATGTATGTCCCACAAAAAGAAGAGACCATGTTAGTAATTTTTTTTTCACCCCTTCTTTATAATCGCCAAAACCAATTCATTTGCTTTGTTTGAGAAGATAATGGAGCCTACATAAATAGGCAAATGGTATTGTTTAGAGCTTGGGTAGTTTGCATTTTCCTTTAACATTTGGATTCTCTCAAGTAAATACCATAGCCCTTACAGCTTGAAAACTTTGGAAGTCTCTTTTATCTAAACTAGAAAGTTGGGTTTTTTTATTTCACCTCCAAGGATTTATCTAGGGCGTGTGGCATCCTTTTTGGACCAGTTCGCCACCAGTAAGCTTTCCTTCTATATTTATTATTCTTCTTATCTATCTTCATGAAAAGGTTAGGATGTGATGGAATAATGGTGTTTCCTATATTTAGTTGTTGATGGTTTGAAGTTTTGATCCTAACTTCTTTCATTTTTTCTATTTTTTTTCTACTTATTTTTTTACAGGTTGGATGGGTGATGAGGACGAGTCTTATCTTACAGCTAAGTTGCAGGTTCCTAAACATAGTATAGATGTCATGGCAGGTATATTTTCAGACAATGGAAATAAAGATCAAGAACCCACACCTGAAGATGTGGGTGGAGTGGATGATTAGACTAGTGGTAGAAGATAAGAGTGCATAAATAGTTGATGTGGCCTTCATGCTGAAAAAAATGTTACTTGAACCAAAGCATATATTTATAAGGTGAAACATTTTTTATATGGATTCAAACACATATTATGGAAGGTGAATCCTTAATAATAGTGACACATGATTTAACTTTACTCCAAGAAAGTGCAATTTGAATTTTAAATTAGATTATATTTATGTAATAATTTGATTATTTATTTTGGCATCTAGCTAAGAGCAATTTTTCTCAACTATTTTAGGCTTAACTGTTTAACATTTTCTTATTCCATCTAATTTTATTGTCACCATTGAATCAGTTTTTTGTGACTTTGTCTCTCATCCTCACATATACCAATATTAATCATGATTTATATTATAAGTATATGAATCACTAGACACTTCCACTTTCGGGAAAATGGATTTGGATTAAGAACAACTTTTGTTCTCAATCAATCCTTTGAAATATTTTAGAACACTTATTGTGTAATTCTAAAATACTTTAACCAAAAAAATGATTTGGGTCTGGAAAATTTGATTTCGGTGTACGATTTAACCTAACTAGTGATACAAATTTGGTGTCTTCTATAATCATCGAACCCCCAATGAATGAATGCAGACCCTAACTCTAATTTTATCATTACTCTTTTCTCTATTAATTTTATTTCCAAATTTAGTAGGGTTACCATTTTCATTGAAAATAAAATGGAATGTTATTAAAATTATTGCTTTGCTTAAATAGTGGCTTTACCAATTCGAATTATCATCAGCTCACAGAGTTTTACAACAAGTACAAGGATAATGTCAATCTTATGATTGTTTAAAAAAATTATATATGTACCAAACCTTATGGTGAGTTGGAAAATGTTCAACGGCCAAGGAATGCCCAATCATTTATTACTATCTCACCCTTATATTGTCTTTGTTGTTTTTAATATCATCAAAGCATATTTTGATCATCTAAAACTATTTAGAGTACATTGTAGATTCTTCATTTTAAAAATAACCTTTCAAAAATTTACCATGACATAAATTTTGCATTGATTGAGTAGCTTTAGTTTCCAACAATTTCAACGAAAGCAAAATGACATTGGTTTCCATTGGACATATATTATTAGTCAAAAATTGTATACAGATCAGCCTATCTATGCCTTGTAGTATGCAATTGAATAGATTAACTTTTGGTTGTGTTAAGAGTAAAAGCAAATTATGAATACACAACCACCTACATTATAGTGGTGACAAAGTTGTGTCACAGCTTGACACCCCAAGTTATATTGAATTGGTAGGTATTAAAGCTGCTCCACAACACATGTTAATCAATGCATGAGATCAATTTGTAGAACAATATTAAAAATTTATTAGTAGAAAATTATAAAATGCAAGTGTGAAGATAAAACAACATCCACATGATGTAAAATCACTCCATTTGTTATTTTTGAAATAATATGTAAATATATTAATTTACATATTAATATTTAAATATCTCATGCAATGATAGAGTCGAAATGGTGGACAAATTATATATAAAATTATTTAATTATAGGCCTCATCTAGTTTATTCAAAATAAATAGCTTCTTCATTGTGTTGATCCATTTAATCGAGGATCTGATATGCATTATATGTGCTCCATCCATATTTAATGCACTCAAAATGATATTCCTTGTTGGGTCATCTTATGTAATTATGTCATGCTATAGAAAAGTCCAAATATTGTATGACGATAAGTGAACCATGGTGAACTAGATTGAAACTCAAATCTATAAATTTAACTTTCTTTGTCAACAAACTCCTTTAACTAGAGCACCTAATGCACACTTGAAAGAGATGGGAAAAATGTAAGGAATTTGACATGTGTGACTATAGACAACAAGTATATTCTCTTGATCAATAAGTCCCTTTTAAACATTCTATTGGTGCATTAGTTTGTCAATGAAACCAGTTATACACCTTTGGTTTATAGATCATAACATTGATCGAGTATTGATAGTTTCAAAATCTAGGGAATGCATTTACTCACAAGGAAATTAAATTACTATGGAGAATAAAAAAGTATAGCCAATATAAAGAGTCAAAACTATTATGAATTTTCTTTACATACACGAAGGCGAAAAAACTCAATGTTAAGTTGAAACCTCTTAAAACGCCAAGAAAATCATGATAGTATTAAAAATATGGTTAAATAAGTTTAGCTATGAGAAGATCTAGGAAATGAATGGTATTTATTATAAAATGTGTTTTTTTAAGTGGTTATAGTTTAAGTGTTTTTGGTGGTTATCATCCTTGAAATTTCAAATTCTATTTTGTAATTATAATCATCAACTTTTATATAAATTGGAAGCAATAAAAT